>VXBZ01009394.1:573-12999 GCA_013399135.1 Heliornis fulica
CTTCCCCAGCTCCCTCAGCCTCCTCGTAGGGCCTGTTCTCCAGACCCTTCCCCAGCTCCCTCAGCCTCCTCGTAGGGCCTGTTCTCCAGACCCTTCACCATCCTCGTTGCCCTTCTCTGGACACGCTCCAGCACCTCAACGTCCTTCTTGAAGTGAGGGGCCCAAAACTGAACACAGTACTCGAGGTGAGGCCTCACCAGTGCAGAATACAGGGGGATTATGTTCCAGTTTGGAACCATTTCCCCATGTCCTATCACTGGCCAACCCAGATGGTTCATGAATTCCTCTCTCGAGAAGCAATTCCCTCAGACCAGCCTGCCCCACATTAACCTCCAAATTCATTTATCTTTTGCTGATCACCCAGCAAACCGAGATAACCCACCCATAACACTCCCTTGAAAATGACAAGTGGCACTGGGTACTGTGTCCTCTCCAGGTTTTCAACAAAACCAACCATGGTGACTAATGAGAGAGAGTGAATCCCTATTCCCTTGGGTTAATTGCATTTATTTTCATCTGCTTCCCACCCACACATCCCTTTCTTAGCAGGAGCTTATTACCATTGAGATCATTCATGATTGGACTGAGTTTTGACAAAGGCAAGATTTAAGGCTTTGGATGTATCTGTCTTGGGTTTGTCTTGGAGGTGTTTGGAAGGTTCTTTTCCTTTTTATTCAGTATCTGAGCTGCCCAAAGCTTCATGCAATGTAGGGCTGCAAAAAAGGCAAGGTACAGTTAATGGGCCATCATTCCAAAGGACACTTATATCACGTGTGGTTTTCAGGGTGAGATGGGCTTTGGAGTCACCACCTCTCTACTGAGATGGTTTAAGAAGCAGTGGATATTCTAGAAAACAGTATTTCATTTTGGTTTGGGCACCATTTCTGATCATCCTCAGGATCATCATCATCCAGAACCATGTAGTGTGTTCTGCAGAAAGAATTAATGACATATTATTACCTTCTGAATCCTTTAACTCCTTTCTCAAGCCAAAGATCTCAGCATACAACCACACAAAGTGACTTCAAACCCAGGGACTAAGTGATCACCTAGTCTGACCTTCTGTAAAACAGCAAGCAAAGAATTGAGTCCAATACTTCTATCACAGGAATGCTTTCACTTTCATCTGTGTCACATGTTTTTCTGAAGGTGTCTAACCCCATTTCTAACAGTCAAGTAAAAACCAAGATGTGACAGGATGAAGTCTACAGGATGAATTCAGGATGAATTCAGGATGAATTAAGGACAATACACTTCACTGGCTTCCTCGTGACAGGAACAATCCTATAAAAGATCAGTTTTAAATCACTCTCACATCCCCCTTTTTGAAGCCTTTTATCTTTTTAAAATCAGTATAGCACTTGTCCAAAGCCTTTTCACAGAATCCCAGAACCACAGAACGTCAGGAGTTAGGAAGGACTTCAAAGATCCTCCAGTCCAACCCCCTGCCCAAGCAGGGTCACCTCAATTATATTACACAGGAACATCCAGGTTGGTCTGGAATGTCTCCAGAGAAGGAGACTCCACAGCCTCTCTGGGCAGCCTGGCCCAGGGCTCTGGCACCCTCACAGGGAAAGAGTTTCTCCTTATATTAAGATGGAACTTTCTATGTTCCAGTTTGGAACCATTTCCCCTTGTCCTGTCCCTGGCCATCCCTGAGAAGATCCTGGCTCCATCCTCCTGACACCCACCCTTTACATATTGATAGACATTAATGAGGTCACCCCTCAGTCTCCTCCAAGCTGAAGAGCCCCAGCTCCCTCAGCCTGTCCTCAGAAGGAAGATGTCCCACTCCATCATCTTGTTGGCCCTGCACTGGCCTTCTTGGCCACGAGGGCACATTGCTGGCTCATACACAACCAGTATTGAATGGCTCCAGTGGTGACTGAGTCAAAGCCCAGTGAGGAGTGGGACAGGCTCCACCACGATGTTTGGGGGCTGAAGCTCTTGCCTTGTGAGGAGGCACTGGGGGACAAGGCTTCATACTATCCTGTCCATAACTGCAAGGAGATCATCAGGGAGACAGAGCCAAGCTCTTTTTGATAGTGGGAGGTCACGAGGCAGCAGGAGTAAGTTGGAACAGGAGATGTTCAGGCTGCCTGCAGGGAAAACTTTCCCACCCTGAGGATGATCAGGCATTGGAACAGCTTGCCTAGAGATGTTGTTGGGATTTTCAAGTCCCAGGTGGATAAATCCATGGGCAACCTAGGTGACCCCATATGTGACCTTGCTTTGAAGGAGGAGTTTGGATGAGAGACCCCTTGAGGTCTCTTCCAGCTGAATTATTCTGTGCTTCTTGAAGTTAACCACAATGAAAATAAGCAAAAGGACTTAGAAAAATATTGGAATAGAGCTTCATTCTTATCTTTCACAAATCTTTTTCTTCTAATCAGACCCTCAGACACTCTGGCATCAGATTCATTACAGTGACTCTGGAAGCTGACATCAGAAGTCCCCAGGGGCTTCTCCGTGGACTACGAGAAGTGCTCTGTTGCTTCCAGACACTGGGTCCTTGAAGAGAGATCAGTGTTGCTGATCCAAACCTCCACAAGAGGCTGGATTCTTGCCCAAACACTGGGAAAGGGAGGGCTGATCTGAAACATGTCCCTTCCTCAAGGAGGAAGGAGTTGTGTCTCTGCAGGGTGAGGAAGGGAAGGCTCGTGCCTGGGCAACAACGGCCTGGACCTCACCAACCCCTGTCTGAGCCCAAACTTGCATTTATCACAGAATCACAGGATTGAGGAGCTGGAAGAGACCTCAAAAGACCATCCAGTCCAACCTGGATCATCTAGAGTACATCACAGAGGAATGTGTCCAGATTGTGTCTTGAATGTCTCCAGAGAAGGAGACTCCACAACCTCTCTGGGCAGCCTGGCCCAGGGCTCTGGCACCCTCATGGTGAAAAAGTTCCTCTTTACATTAAGATGGAACTTTCTATGTTCCAGTTTGGAACCATTTCCTCTTGTTGTATCACTGTCCAATGCTGAGAAGAGTCTGGATCCATCCTCCTGACACTCACCCTTTGCATATTTATAAACATTACTGATTTTATGGGCTGGGTTCACCTACAGGAGGTTGGTGCTCATTCCACTAGGACAGTGCCTGGTCCCTCAGCCCCACGTGTGGACATCCAGCTTCTGTCTTGTAATTCCTTCCCCACAGAGCTGCTGCTGCAACCAAGCACGCTGTGGGAGTTGATGGAGAGAGGTGTCCTCCAACTGTTCCTGTCCTCAGACACAACTCAAATGCCTGAAATTATAAATGATTATCACAGGGCTGAGGAGCAATGAGGAGCTGCCATGGTGGGGAGAAGTATGTGATGGCTGAGGGAATAGAAGTGATGGGCAGAGGGGTCTGAGCTGTCAGCTCCATCTGCTCAGCCTCCCAAGGAGAACATGGCTAAAGGGCTGAAATGTCTGTCTGAGGTGACAACCAAACACTTGGGGTCAGGAGAAAAGTGGTCTCGGAGCCAACACAGCAAAACACCCGTTCTGCAGCGCAGCGAGCGCCTGTGGTGCAGCGGGGGCGAGGGGATGGAAATAACCCATTGTTGTGCCTTCACCTCCCCAGTTGTAAACCAGGATGGCCAACCTCTGATTGAAGGCAAGCTTAAAGAGAAGCAGGTCAGGTGGAAGTTCATCAAGAGGTGGAAAACCCGGTACTTCACTCTGGCTGGTAACCAGCTGCTCTTCCGCAAAGGAAAATCCGTAAGTCGGCCGTAGGCCCCTCGGGTTGTACTCTAGCCTGTTACTTCTACATTTCTGGCCCAAATTTGAGGGACAAGTCCTGCTTGGGTGGCAGCCAGGAGCATCCTGTGCCCCAGCTGAGTGCTGCAGACACCACATGCACATTCTCATCCCTTCAGGTGGGGCTGGAGGTCCAAAGCCTCACAGGAGCCTGTGGTGTCCTGACGAGGGCAGCGAAGGGGCAGGCGCCCATCTCCTCTCTGTGGGGACCAGGGACAGAACCCAAGGGAACAGCATGAAGCTGTGACAGGGGAGGGTCAGGGTGGGTGTCAGGAAGAGGTTCTGTCCTGAGAGGGGGTTGGGAACTGGAACAGGCTCCCCGGGGAGTGGTCCCAGCACCCAGCTGGGCTGAGGTCAAGGAGCATCTGGACGATGCGCTCAGTGCCCTGCTCTGACTGGGCTGGTCCTCTGTGGAGCCAGGAGTTGGACTCCATGGTCCTGATGAGTCCCTTCCAGCTCAGGAGGTTCTGGGTTTGTATGGGTTGGCCAATAAAAACATGACTCCAAGGTCTCACCAGAGTTCTGCTCCTGCACACCACAGGAGGAGCCACCCTGGCTGGTCACCGCTGGTGAAAGCACTGCTAGACGAAGCACCACAGCCTCTGGCTGGTGGTGGAGGCTCCTGCCCAGCAGACCCAGGTGCTGGTTTCCATCTTCAAGGCCAGATGGTGCTTTCCTGGCTGAGCACAACAGCTCTACCCCATCTCCTCTGGCATGGGCTGGGTGCTGCGTGGGCGTCTGCACTTGCACACCGCTCGCTTAAAACTCCAGGCCGAGCACAGAGGAGGTATTGTGAGACGGCCAGCTGGCCGTGCCTGCGTGTTCCTGGAGCCCCACCATGGACCTTCCCTTCCTCAGAGGAACCATGGGGACAATATCTGCTCTGTATAAGCAACTGGATGGCCAGTGGGCAAAGGGGAGGCAGGAGAAACGTCCCCTGGAAGCGGTCGGAAAGCAAACCACGTCCTAAGCTCCTGGAAAATTGTGGTAAACTCCTTCCACAGAAATGTGCCTGGGGTATAATCAACTTTCTTTAGCAATGTGAGGTCAAATGCTGTGTGGAAATGAAGTGAGGTGCTGGAAGGGGCTGCCCAGAGAGGTGGGGGATGCCCCAAGCCTGGAGGAGTTCAAGGCCAGGTTGGATGGGCCCTGGGCGACCTTGTCCAGCTCCAGGCCTGGAGGTTGGTGGCCCTGCCTGTGACAGGGGGGTGGAATTTGATGGTCTTTGGGGTCCCTTCCAACCCAGAGCAGTCTGGGATATGGTGATTTTTGCTAGATAGACTTCTAAGATTCACCAAGTGACCTTGGTGCTGTTTGTCTTCCCTGTGTTTCAGAAGGATGACCCCGACGACTGCCCCATTGAGCTCAGCAAGGTGCAGAGCGTTAAAGTGGTGGCAAAGAAGCGCAGGGACCGCAGCCTGCCCCGGGCCTTTGAGATATTCACTGATGACAAGACCTATGTTTTCAAGGCCAAAGATGAGAAGAACGCTGAGGAATGGCTTCAGTGCATCAACGTCGCTGTGGCCCAGGCTAGGGAGCGGGAGAGCCAAGAGGCCACCACCTACTTGTAGAGCTGCTGGCACCTCATGGCTGTGCCACCATGTCAGGCTGCTCCAGCACAGAGCATCCCACTGCCATCCTGTATCACCTCCAAAACAGGGCCATGGGAAACCATGGGGGAGACCACAGTCTGTTGGCAGGGCCAGGGAGAGCTTTGTGCAGCACAAGATGTCTTAAGGCACCAGTGACCTACCTGGACACCCCCTTGCAGGAGCTCTCCCTGACACCAGGACATCTGATGATGTAGAAGACAGTGTCACATCCATGTTGGAAGTACAGGTTCTCCTTCAACCTGGTGGGCTGCAAGCCAGGAGTCGTGGCCCAAACCAAGCTGGACCCCAATCCTCAGCCTTTCTTCTGGGGTGCACAAGGTCTCGTTGGTGTTAGACACTGCCAAGAGAATTCAAGCACATGAGGACTTTCTGTTTTCCTCAGTAAATTCCTGTCTGTAAAAAAAGATAATTTCCTGCCTTATTTAATCTCAGAGAACTTTATCCTTTCACTGTTTATATGAATCTGTGGAAAAAGTCAAATTTGCTGCCGCTTCCGTGTTTGAAATGGAGAAAGTTTACTGATGTAATACTGTTGGAAATTAACTTTAAGTATTTAACTGCTTTGTTTTTCCCTCTTTATCATTTTTTTTTCTCCCCTTCATAATTGAATGTAATTTAAAAAAAATATATTTTCCTTTCTTTTTTTTTAATTATTTGTTGTCTCCATCCTGTAACGTCTCCAGATTTCTCCAAAACTGGACAACTCCCAGTTGTTATTTTTTCATTTTCTTTGCCACTCTCAATGATTCCAAAGAGTCAGAAGCACTGTAGGACAGACTGAAAGCAAAATAAAAAAAGGAAAAGAGGGGGAAGAACCAGCAAGAACTCTGCAGGTGACAACATAACCTGGAGATCACTCAAGACTGAGGAGAAACAAAATTTACAATTTTCCAACCTAGAAAAAAAATTCTTTTGCAAAATGGGGGGAATTCAGGGGAAAAAAAGAAGAGCTGTGATGCTTTTTGCTGTACTAACTACCTTCTGCTCAGTAGCAGAGTGAGCCCACGGTGGTTTTGGCAGGTCCTTGCAGAACATGGCACGGGGCAGAGTCGTGGATCACGGGGATCTTCTGCTCCCTGAGGCATCCCCATGTCGACCTTCTGCAGCGGCTGCGGGGTGAGTCTGGTTCGGNCGGCTGCGAGGTGAGTTTGGTTCGGTGGGAGGGTGGCGGTGGGGACAGCTGCTCCAGGGCTCTAAGGAATTCCCTGGGGAAGGTGAAGAGCTGGGAGAAACATGGGATGATGTTTTGTGTCATCAGAAGCATTTGGGAAATGGGGAAAGAGGAATGAGCTGGGAAAGAAACACGGGTTAAGGTCTGTCAGTGCTGGTGTCGCTGCGTATGGCTGAGCGTAGGCCGCGTATCGGGCACGGGTCTCCAGCGGGGTGGGACTGAGTCCCTGCATCCCTCGGAAGTCACAGCCCAATTGTTCTACCATCCCAATCACAGCATCCCAGACTGGGCTGGGTTGGAAGGGACCCGAAGGACCATCAAGTTCCAACCCCCTGCCANTGTACTAACTTCCTGCTGCTCAGTAGCAGAGTGAGCCCACGGTGGTTTTGGCAGGTCCTTGCAGAACATGGCACGGGGCAGAGTCGTGGATCACGGGGATCTTCTGCTCCCTGAGGCATCCCCATGTCGACCTTCTGCAGCGGCTGCGGGGTGAGTCTGGTTCGGTGGGAGGGTGGCGGTGGGGACAGCTGCTCCAGGGCTCTAAGGAATTCCCTGGGGAAGGTGAAGAGCTGGGAGAAACATGGGATGATGTTTTGTGTCATCAGAAGCATTTGGGAAATGGGGAAAGAGGAATGAGCTGGGAAAGAAACACGGGTTAAGGTCTGTCAGTGCTGGTGTCGCTGCGTAGGGCTGAGCGTAGGCCGCGTATCGGGCACGGGTCTCCAGCGGGGTGGGACTGAGTCCCTGCATCCCTCGGAAGTCACAGCCCAATTGTTCTACCATCCCAATCACAGCATCCCAGACTGGGCTGGGTTGGAAGGGACCCGAAGGACCATCAAGTTCCAACCCCCTGCCANGCCCCAGCCCAGCTCCTCAGCCTGTCCTCACAGGGGAGCTGCTCCAGCCCATGAGCACCTTCATGGCCCCTACAATCATTCCCAACTCTCCTGGTTTCACTGGGCTGCTGCCAGTCAGTGGTTCTGCCATGGGGCTCAGGGCAGCTCAGAAACTGCCTGGGTTCAACTTCTCTCACTTTGGGGAAGCAACTGGAGCGGGGGTGGCACCGTGGGATGGGTGCAGGGATGCTCAGCTGCTCCTGGGGAGCCCCACCATGGGCCAGGCATCTCCCTCACCATTCCGTGTCGATGGGGATGGGCATGCAGCGGAGCAAGGGCTGGGAGAGGTGTAGAGGGAGAGGGATGGGAGGGATTTCACTGGAGGGGATGGTGGCTGCTTCCCTGGTGGGGTGTTGCTGCGGGTGCTCACCGGGTTTAGAGCCGGAGCTCCGCGTCCCGCAGCGCCTCGTAGAAATATTTGGCTTTGGAGGTTGAGAAGTCACAAGCTCTGAGCGTTGCTGGTGTTTGTCTCTGCAGTGAACCAGAGCTCTGTAACTCTTCACACTGACAGGTAAGATGCTGAGGTTCCATAAGGACCATTTACTCCAGTGACTCTGCAAGTTCTGCGTCACCTGCTGCCTCGGGGCTTTGTCATCGGCCCTCGGCTGTCGCCGGTCGCTGACATCCTTCCCTTCAATCTCAGTGTGATTGAAACAATATGGAACACACATAGCTATGCAGTTAGAGAGACCCTGGGTTCTGTGCCAAAATATAATTGCATAAAATAAGAAGCTTTGCCACACTTCTGCTGTGTTAAATTAAAACTTGGACTAAAATAAAAGAGAAATTCAGCTGGCAACTTATTCTAGTCACCCTCCTAAAAGGAGAAACACAGGAATCATCAATCTCGTTATGATGAGAGCAGGGAGATTTAAAAAATAAATGAATAAAACTTCCCACTGTTGCAAATTTTCTTCTTGAGCAAATATATAAATGAATAGTTTTTATTGGTTCTTGTTAAAATAACACATACTGAAACACCCCAGATCTCAAGAGCTGCTGCACTCTGAACACGGGACATGTCAGTAGTCCCCATCCCTGGTCCTTCCCGTCCCTGGTCACTCACAGTGTGTTTGCTTGTCCCTTGCAGGAACATCCCAGCCCTCGGCAAAGACGATGCAAGAGCTCCCCACAGCCTGGGTGGGGGTCCTGGGCTACGGGAGGCAGAAGGTGATGCTAAGATCCTTCTCGTGGGACTCTGCCGAGCATCCGCTCCTCCCAGCCGGGAAACAGCCTCAAGACTGGCACCACTGTGGGCACAAAGGACTCCACTGTGTCCCTGTGGTCACCTTTGCTGAGGAATCCTGTTATTCAGCCAGTGGCTGGGGAGGAGAGGAGCCCCGCTCTGTGAAGACATGGACAAACCCCAACCCTGAGCCCACTCGGGGTGTCAGGTACTGCACCCCCTCCAGCTCTCTGGGGCAGCCATAGTGCCATTTCCATAGGGGCCCGTGGAAGCAGGTGAGCTTTGGGGGTGTCCTGGCTTTGATGGTGGGGCTCAGCCAAGCTGGTTGCCCCCAGGAGAGCAAGGCATCATCTCCAAGAGTGGTGGCATGAGGTGACATCCCACAGCCCAGGCTGGTGAATGGGGAGAGCTCCCAGCCCAACCCAGCTCTCTCTGCATACTGTGGGCAGACTAAGCTTGAGGATGTAACCCTGCTAGAAAACCAGACCAAAATCTGGTCCTGAGCAACCTCCAAACCTAAACCAAGTTTTACAGATCAGCACAATTCCTCTAGGAAACACAATTCTTCACAATATTGGCTCCAGCTTCTGTGAACAGTTTTATGTAAGGAAAACAATCCCCATTTTCCTGGAAGAGTTGATGTCCACCGCGATTTCCGTGCCACATCACGTGTACCTCTGAGGAATCCAAGCCTGGAGGAGTGTGTGGCCTCACATTACACTCGAGAACAACTGGTGCTTCAGCATCACTTCTTCACCCATCTGACGACACGACAACAAAGGGGAGCCATGGGATGGTTTTGGCAGGGGAGGGCTGGCTCACACCTCCCGGGCCATCAACCAGCCTCCTCACGTCCTACCCCTGCAGAGGTGTCCCCATCCGGGGCTGCTGTGCCACGGGGAGAGGCTCTCCCACTCGTGGGGCAGGAGCAGGTGAAGTTGGAGTGGAGTGGGCAGTGGGGTGGCGGGCAGAGGTGGGCACAGCAATGGCGAGGGCCTGCAGCCGGTGGAAGCGCCATGGGGGTAACGCATGGGGACCTCCCACAGCAGGACCCTGCTGGGAATGGCAGTGGGTCAGGAGGAGCAGCACCCATTACCCCCAGGGGCAGGAGGGATGCCAGGAGGCCATGGGAAGGTCCCACAGCTGCTTCGAAGTGCCAGGCTCTGCTGTGGCACCACGTGGCCTTGCTGCGTGTGTTCTGGTGACGACTGTGAAGAGAGCAAGAGACTTCTCTGGAAGCAGCATGGCTGGTGGTGGGCTGCCATGGGGAACGTTCTTGTAGGCAAAACCTCTTCCCCCTCCTTCCCTCAAAACCTTCTTCCTTCCTGTGCTTGTTCTGGTTACGGCTGTTTGCATCTCCGTGAGCCTGAGATGGGTTCCTCTACGCAGGCTTATGGCCCTGTAAGGCCTCTGGTCACCAAGACCATCTCCCTGACCACTGGTGGGAGCAGGGACCCACGGGTGCCCATCCACCAGCTGTGCAGCACTCAGGGAAGCAGCTGCACCAGAGATGTGCCAAGCGTGGGACCCCTTCTGCTGGTGGCTCCCTCCTCCCTCCTCCTCCTCCTCCTCCTCCNACAACTGCTTCCCCCCCCTCCTCCTCCTCCTCCCCCTCCTCCCTTCTCATAACCAGACATCACAGATGTCTCCCTTCCCTGTTTCCTCCTCAGCCCTTGCACAGTCTGACTGCTCATGGGTGCAGAGAGAGGAGCAAGGACCAGGTTCTCCCAGCTCACCTCCACTGCACCCAGCAGGCGGCACAGTGGGTAAAACAAGAGCAGCTTTTACTCATCACTTACAGGCTGAGTTGCACCACAAGTATCACCACCAGTTCTAGCAGCTCAGGGGAACAAGAAGAGCGAGGTAGCTCCCTGGTAAAAGGCTTGTAAGATAAATACAAAGATACTCAGCCAGGCAAGTGATAGGTGACCACTGATTTCTCTCATAAATATAACTACATCTTCAACTTCTCTGCAGCTCACAAGCAACCCATCCTTTGCTCTAAATCTACTTCTGTTATTCCCTGAAAAACTCTTGTTTCCCTCCTTGTGAAGTGTTTGCAAACTCCTGTTTCCGATCACTCTCCGCCCCCGCTGCGCTGGGCGGTCATCAGCGCCCCCGCGGACCCGCCAGTGCCCGACGGCAGGGCCGTACCCCTGCACAAACAACAGGGTCTCCCACAAACCCCCTTCGTTTCCTCCCCAGGGCTTGAAAATTCCAATTCACATCCTAGAAGGTTTTTTTTTGCTGTGCTTAGCAAGCCTCAGTCCCAAGGAGCAGCGATCCCCGAGCGCCTGGCCCGGCTCTACGCTCCCCGGAGCCGTGTGCGCTTCCAACGGGGCTGCTGGTAGCTCCGCCGGACGGTGTTTCCTAGAAATATGAACCATAGGTTGTACACCACTGCCTTCCCAGGGTGTGTTTATGAGAGCTGAGCCCGGTTCTGGGAAGTTGTCCAAGGAAATTTTACCCCACAGTTCCCTCCCGGCTCCCCGAACAAAGCGTTCCCCGGCGTGTTGGACAGGAACAGAATAAAAGAGGCGATAAAAGCTTAGGTATTGCACACAGGCATCACATGTACTCGGGGCATAAATGGAATAAGCTGGATGTTATTTTTCCAGCTTTTCCAATCCCAAGCTCAGCAGCCCCTGGGAAAAGCCTTCCTGCTTCTTGCTGACAAGTGGTCTAATTCATCGCAATCCTGATGACTAATGCTCCTCGGGTAAAAATCCTTGGCCCCACTGAGGTCAAAGGCAAGACTGCTGTTAACTCTAGTAGGGGCAGCCTCAGACACCAGGTTTGGTGGGAGAAAAGCTGCTTCTCCCACCCCTATCAGCATTGAGGGTCACCCAGGGCTTGGGGAAGGTGCCCCATGGGACCTGTGGGCATCCCTCAGCGTTGCTTCTCGTGCTCTGGGGTAACGGTGGTGCTCTGCCAGCTTTGTGTGCCAAAATGGCATGAAAATGGGGAAAAAACAAATGTGATGGGGTTTTATAGGTTTTTTATTTTCTATAGGAACATGCCTGAACTGGTCAGGGAGTATTTATATCACACTTGTGAAGAAACTGGATGTTGATTAATTAGATGTCACATCACAGCAACACTGAGTCCACAGAATCATCAGGTTGGAAAAGACCTTTGAGATCATGGAGTCCAACTGTCCCTGTCCTCTCCTGACCCATCTCCCTGAGCACCTCATCTCCCCAACTGTTCAATACACCCAGGGGTGGGGAGTCCACCCCCTCCCTGGGCAGCCTGTCCCACACCCCCACAGCTCTTTGGGGGAAGAATTTCTCCTTGTCTTGTCTCAGTTATACCCTGTTGTGCAATTAGGTGAAGAAGGAAGCAAAATCAGACTGGATCCTTTCTTTGGACTGCTACACTGAAATGACCTGGAGCTTTCTAACATGTCTGCATTGGGGTTGGTCCTGACAGGACCTGGATGTCCCTGGAACCCCCCACCCCTGCCCAACACGTGGCCTCCATCCTGCCCTGGAAATGCTGTAGAAGCCCGTGCTGGTCCCAGCCCCAGTGTGAGTTTCCCCTGGCCACAGGGAGCCCTGACAGGTTTCACACAACCTCAGGACATCAAAGGATTTATTTGCTTCTACCAGTGCAGATATTCCGATGTAGCTGCCCTGCCCATCTCCTGTGGATGCCCAGCATTCAAGAGGTACCCCTGGAGTTTAATTAACCAAACCATTCCATACACACTGGAGTCACTCAGCTGGTTTAGGTCAGAAGAATGATAAAGGGTCTGGAGCACCTTTCCTACGAGGACAGGCTGAGAGAGTTGGGGCTGTTGAGCCTGGAGAAG
>VXBZ01009394.1:13694-26892 GCA_013399135.1 Heliornis fulica
CTCCCAGCCCATGGGAAAACGTTTATGGCAAGCAATCCTGTTTTTCCTTTGAAGGAGACGAGTGTGAAGACCCTTTGCTTGGATGCAGGTGGTGTTTAGGCAACACAGAGTGTGTTTTTCCAGCTGTCCATGACTGCGCCTCAGTTCTGACACAAAGAAGCCACCACTGGGTTTTGGATGGCCCAGGGCCACGCCAAACCCTGGCCATGCACTCACAGGGCCTGTCCAGCTCTGCTCTTCCTTCTGATGGGCAATCAGTGCTTCCCACTCTACAGGGCCTCAGGTCTGCTCTTTTACCTTTGTTAGACCCTAGGGACATCTTGTTCCCACTGCTGGAACATTCCTGCTCTGTGTTGGGTTTAAGGTGTGGGTTTAATCCCCTGCTTTAGACCCCTCGACTCAAGTTTCATGAGGAGTCGTGGTGCTCTCTGAATGTTGGTGCTGCTGATGTTGAGGGATTGGCAGGGCTGCAGCACGGTCCCTGCCCCTCAGCAGCCCAGTACTCAGCAGCTCTCCTCTTCTGAAGGGAAGAGGTGACTCTAAAACAGATCAGGAATTCAGGAGCAGAACAAAACCAAAGCAGGGGCCCTTCCATTCCAGCCGTGCTTTAGCTGGCCTGCTGTGGCCATGAGTTTGCTAAACCTCTGCATCCCTCTGCCCAACCAGCAAGTGGTCAGGACCAGTGGCAGCAAATTGGTGGAAGCACATTGTCTACTAACACCTACAAGGAATGTCTTTAAAGCACTGACCACAACTCAAACTTCAAAGAATCAAAGGCGCTTCCCAAACAGATCCCGCGAGCGACTCTCGGCGGTGTTTGTACGGCATCGGCTTCGCTGTGTTCTCACCATACACCCTGCAGACCTGGACCCAGCACAATATGTCTCAGCATAACAGGGATTGAATGACTTGAGACCCTTTCACCTCATCAAACGTGCTACTGGCCACTTGCTGTTGGTTCTGGTTCCTGGTGCAATGGCTGACGCTGACAGATGAGGGGGAAACCAAAACGACAGTAAGTGTTGACTGGGGAGAAACGTTTGTCCTGGGCAAAGTTATCTCATCAAGAATCCATCAACAGCTTGGTGAACACCTCACAGCCCTCTGGACACTTCTGTGGAAACACAAAAAGCAACAAATTGAGCAGAACCTGAGCATTCAAAACTACTTTTTGCAAACAGTTTCAGGCTCCGTTGAGCGTTGAGCCTCGCATCTGGCGGCATCCCGGCCCGCTGAGTCACTAAGGGGACGCACGTGCAAAGCAGTCGTCCTCTCCAGAAAGCTCCCCCCAGCCTTTGGGCTTCCCTTTCTGCTATCTATTAACTCCCCACGCTCACAGCAGCTCACTTTCTCCCTCGCAGCCTCCTGCTGCTCTGATTGTCTCTGACAAGGGCAATGCAATGGGGGTGGGGGAGGATGATGGAAAACACGACGGTTTTACCAGCAGGCTGTTGTACATGCTATTATGAAATGAGAAATAAAACCCACGTGTAAAATACCAGTATCAGCACTGAACTGTAAAGCCCGTGAGCCTGTTAACGGCCGGGAAGGCTGCGATGGGGTGGATCGGCGCTCGCAGACGAAAGCCAGCTGCCCAGCATCCTGCCTCTGACAGCAACCAGTAGCAGATGCTTCAGGAGAATGTAGAAGACAAATATCATAGAATCATGGAATTGTTGAGGTTGGAAGAGACCCTTAAGATCATCCAGTCCAACCATTAACCCACCGCCACCAAGTCTCCCCTTAGACCATGTCCTCAAGCACCGCATCTCCCCGTCTGTTAAACCCCTCCAGGGATGGGGACTCAACCCCCTCCCTGGGCAGCCTGTTCCAATGCTTGAGGACTCTCTCAGGACACAAGTTCTTCCTAAGATCCAATCTCAATTTTCCCTGGCGCAGCTTGAGGCCATTTCCTCGAGTTCTGTCACCTGTTACTGGGGAGAAGAGACCAACCCCCACCTCACTGCAACCTCCTTTCAGGGAGTTGTAGAGAGCAATAAGGTCTCCCCTCAGTCTCCTCTTTTCCAAACTAAACACCCCCAGCTCCCTCAGCCTCCTCGTAGGGCCTGTTCTCCAGACCCTTCCCCAGCTCCCTCAGCCTCCTCGTAGGGCCTGTTCTCCAGACCCTTCCCCAGCTCCCTCAGCCTCCTCGTAGGGCCTGTTCTCCAGACCCTTCCCCAGCTCCCTCAGCCTCCTCGTAGGGCCTGTTCTCCAGACCCTTCCCCAGCTCCCTCAGCCTCCTCGTAGGGCCTGTTCTCCAGACCCTTCCCCAGCTCCCTCAGCCTCCTCGTAGGGCCTGTTCTCCAGACCCTTCCCCAGCTCCCTCAGCCTCCTCGTAGGGCCTGTTCTCCAGACCCTTCCCCAGCTCCCTCAGCCTCCTCGTAGGGCCTGTTCTCCAGACCCTTCCCCAGCTCCCTCAGCCTCCTCGTAGGGCCTGTTCTCCAGACCCTTCCCCAGCTCCCTCAGCCTCCTCGTAGGGCCTGTTCTCCAGACCCTTCCCCAGCTCCCTCAGCCTCCTCGTAGGGCCTGTTCTCCAGACCCTTCCCCAGCTCCCTCAGCCTCCTCGTAGGGCCTGTTCTCCAGACCCTTCCCCAGCTCCCTCAGCCTCCTCGTAGGGCCTGTTCTCCAGACCCTTCCCCAGCTCCCTTAGCCTCCTCGTAGGCCCTCTTCTCCAGACCCTTCCCCAGCTCCCTCAGCCTATAAATATTGAGTAAACCCCTCTCTGCCCCATCCTCTGCTGTCACCAGTAGGTGCTTCAGGGACCTCTCACACCAGATGCTTCTTCCCATTCACAGTGTTTAATAACGGGATTTTGACCAATCTTTTTTAAAGCTGTCCATACTCTTGGCCTCCAAAACAATCTGTGGCAATTACTTCCACTGTTTAATTATGTTTGATCATTTCACCATAATCCCAGACTGGGATGGGTTGGAAGGGACCCCAAGGACCATCTGTCCTGTCCCCTGTCCCTGGGCACAAGAGACCATCACCCACCTCTCTCCACCCTCCTCTCAGGTCATTCCAGGCAGGGAGAAGGTCTCCCTTCAGCCTCCTCTTCTCCAGACTGACCCCCCCAGCTCTCTCAGCTGCTCCTCAGCAGGTTTCTTCTCCAGACCCTTCCCCAGCCTGGTCACCCTCCTCTGGACCCGCTCCAGGACCTCCATGTCCTTCTTGAAGTGAGGGGCCCAGAGCTGAACACAGCACTCGAGGTGCAGCCTCACCAGTGCCCAGTCCAGGGGCACAATCCCCTCCCAGACCTGCTGGCCACACCAGTTCTGATACAGGCCAGGACACCGTTGTTCTGCTGGTGATGAGCAACATCTCATCAGGATATGAGTGTGTGTGTGTGTGTGTGTGTGTGTGTGTGTGTGTGTGTGTGTGTGTGTCTGCCCAAGTTGTAAACCATGGAGAGGGCACAGGCACCACCACGTTATTTACTCCACTCCTGAGGCTGCTGGTGTAACCCATCACCTCCTGCAGAGAACATCAACACAGACTATGGATTCACCACATTTCCCACTGGGCCTGGTCGTTCTAGGAAAGGTCTTGTTTTGATCAGTGCATTTTTGCTTAGCAAACACAGCTTGACATGAAATCCAAAAATGCCAGAGATGCCTTTTGTCCACCAGTGGATTTCAGCAGCTTGTTAAGCATTCACAGAGGGTTTAGACAGGCTAACATCTGACAGGCCTTCAGATGGCCCATTGGAGATGTCTTTCACTGATTTGGCCAATGCATGAGCTTACAGAGCACACTCTCCATTAATTATACCTACACCCCAAAATGTTTGGGAAAAACAGGACTACAAAGCAGCCAACTAGACTTTGCCAAAATTCTCTGGGAGAGGAAAGTTCCCCTTAGTGATGGGGCAGCCTTGGGGTTTCTGACCTTCTAAGGAGCAAGTGAAGTGGTGGTGGGTATAAAGCAGTGGGTGCCTGGGCTGACAGAGCTTGGGGAGCCAGCTGCTGGGGTTTAAGTAATAAGCTGCAGGGAGTGGACAGCTATAAAATGGGTGGCTGGGGTATGGAGAGGTTTTGGGGTTTATTTAGTGGTGAGGTTTCAAGCAGGTTCTCAGATCAGCAAGAAAAGTCCATCTGAACATGTGTGGTTATCAGCTCCAGTCCCTGAAGCTCCTGGATGTGCTGGAAGGTAGGTGACCATCTGGAGAAAGCCAATGTGTGGCCTGCTTTGGTGTTGGGCTCTGCCCAGTCCTGCTGCTGCTGGGACCAGGGTGCTGAGTGGCATGGATGTCTGCTCTGGTCTGGTATGGCTGTTTTAGGGTTAGAGGTGCCCCTATGGCTGATGCCATCCCCTCAGGGACTGTTTGCAGCACTCTAAGCTGTGGTTGGTGTTGCTTTGGCCACACAAGGGCAGCAGAAGTGTGTGACAGCTGGTTTATCCCTGCTGTGCATTGAGCTTGAGATGTGGGGTGTTTTGAAGGAGTAGAGGCCTCTGGGGAGACCTTGTTCTGCTCTAGAGTCACCCAAGAGAAAGAGAAAATCTTGGAGGGTGGGAGAGCACAGCCTGCAAAAGACCTCTCAGCTGATGTCATGTGTTGGTTATCTTGATGTGCTGTGAGCAAGGGAGAATTGGCACCATCCAGGCAAGTGGCTGAGGTTCTGATGCTTTCAGCTGATGGATTCATTGAGGTCTTCTCTTAAATGTCACAGCTGTGGAAGTTACAGTTGTAGTAAACCATGACTTTTCTTTTGGCTGTGTGCAAATAGGCTTAAAAGGGAATGACTGAGTTACACTGATCACTTTGTCACTCTGAAGGAGCTGTCTGGCACTTCTCAAGATACTGCAGAATCAGAGTAGGTCTTGTTCTGCTGTGAAATAGTCACCAGAACTTTCTTCTCACTCTGTTGGCAACATCTGCAGGTGCAAATAGACCACAGAAAGAAAATGACCACGCTCTGAATCTGACATGATCTGTTGCCAGCACAGTCCTGTTCACATCTAATGCTGGATAAAGTGGAATTTCCTTCCTACAGATCTCTGAGTTTCCACCTTCTCCATGTAGCTGGCTCAGCACCTTCTGCCCCTCCCCTGCAGAGGTGGAGGATTAGTGCTGCAGGGTCCACTTCTGTACTCTTACATTCACCTTACATTCACCTCCAGTAGCTCCGAGAAGCTTCTCGGAGCTACTGGAGGTGAGTGTAAGGTGATGGGTGTTGTTTTGGTTTCTCTGTTCGATTTGCTTCTTAGTTTGTACCCAAGGTGGAACCAGTATGCCTCAGTTCTGGTGGTTTTGCAGTGAGGTGCTGCCTCCTGCTGGGTAAGAGGCCCTGAATAAAGCCTCTCTGAAGTCATTCCAAGTGTGACTGTCCCATCAAGCCTCAGAAAGGACTCTGCAGGCTTCTCTGCTGGCACTGGAGTAGGACATCTGCCTGGCACAGAAGGGACAGACCTGCCTGTGGCCAGAGGGCAGTCAGAGACTGGAAGGTCTGTGGGTGCTGAGAACTGATGTTGTTGGTACACTTGGTCAGGGGTACTCCAGGCCTGGTGGGCTGAACTTTCAGTGCCACAACAGTGGTCTCCTGGGGTACAGGAGTGCTGCAACAAAGGTGAGGATGGAGCCTTTCCTCATCCAGGGCAATACCAGCAGGGGACACCGTGGGTCTGCACAGAACCTGGGTGAGGCTGAGAGGGTTCCACTGAATCTCCTCGTTCAGACTGAGCTGCTACTTAATTTTCCAGAAATAGTCATTTGTGTTGGCTAAAAAAATTATATAAAACATAAATCTGAGTTATGGTGCTGCACACTGAGGGAGCTTTGAAGGGAATGCCAGCAACCCCTATGTCAACCACTGAACAAGACGTGTCCACCAGCACTCAAATGACCTGCTAACGTGAATTTCCATTGTTTTTCAGTAGCTGGTACTGCAAATACTCGGATACAGGCATTTGAAACCCCTTCTGGCTACACCCAGTTGCCAGCTTTCTCTTGGCACTATGGGGAGCTCACTGGTGGAAACTTATCTCAAACTATGAGGTTCTTCTACTTGGAAATGACTTTCAGTCTAGTGGAGGCAGTAGCTGAGTGCTCCTATCAGTAAAGAAAACCTTTCCTGTATCTTGGCAGTTGAATTTCCCCTCAGAAAGAGGCTCTCGGTAGCTCAGCATCCCTCCCCTGCCTGCCCTGCAGCGTGAGACCTGGGATGACACAGAACCGTGACGCTGTTCTGCAGAATCCGATCATCCCACTAGATGGCAAGCAATCACTTCCAGTTGTCTTAGGCTAAAAAACACATCGAATTCACTGCTGGTAAATAGCCAAAGGGATAACAAAGCTTGTCTGATAACCACCAGCAAGATAGATTATTAAAACCACTTCTGTGTTCCTCAGTGTGAGCTCCAACACGAGTCTTCTCATAGCTCGGATGACGAGGTGTATTTTTAGCATCATCTCCTAAAGGTGCTTTTCTACTAAGTTTCCTCTTTCCCTGGTGTGTTACTTCTGGCACTGGGATGCATAAACTCTCAAGGGCTGTGCTATGCCTTGGTCTGAGCTGCCCTGCTCTGTCTGCAGGGACAGTGTTTCATGTCTTACTGGGGTCGGTGGGAAACCTGCTGCTGGCTCACAGCTCAGCAGAGCCTTCAGTGGAGCCTTCACTTCAGTGCAGGAGAAAACATCCCTGAAGAGGCAAGGACCCGACAGACCTGATCTTTCTGCTTTGAAACATCCTCTGGGGGGGAAATAGAGTAAAAGACCTCTTGAGATTAATAAGACTCTGCTTTAAAGGCCGAAAAAGCTTGTAAAGCCGTGATGAAATGCTTGAAGAGCTTGCAGGCCACTGCAGCAGTTCCCACAGTGACAGAAGTCCAGCGAACGTGACTCTCTCCCAGCTCTCTGCTTTATGCCTTCCTCTGCTCTCCAGCTGCTATTTTAATACTTGGCCCCTAGTGGCAATAAGTTTGTTCAACGTTAAAAGCAGCTTTTTATATCCTGTGCACCGAGGGTTCCTCCTCGGGTTAGCAGGGCAGCAGGAGCCACTGCCTGCAGCACCGCAGCCGCAGAGCAGGACAGGGCAGCCCCTCAGGTGACCCTCACATCCCTTCTGGAGGAGTTGGGAGCAGCCTGAGAGCCCTTTCTGGTAACTCCTGTGTGCAGCCAGTGTGCTCCCTCACCCATCCCCTGTTCAGTAAATACAGATATGCAAATGGGTGAAGGATTTGCTCGGTATTTGCATGTAGTGAAGCGTTTCTGTGCCGGTGGGGTCTGTGTAGGGGAAACACCTGGTGAGGCTCTGGCTGGCTGCAGCTCGGTGCTCTCTGGCCTGTGCAGCTGCTCCTGCAGGCTATCAGATACCGTTTCAGGAGACAGCCACCCCGACCCCGCAGCAGGATGTGGTCCTGCAGCCTCAGCACGCTCACTGCCGTGGCACGGAGCCTCTCAGGCTCACAAACATGCCCCACAGCCTGCCTGTGCCCAAGGGGTCTGGCTGGGCTGATGGTAATGCTGCCGTTGGGCTGGGAAAGTGCCTCCAGCAGGGTGGCTGTTGGACTGGAGCATCTTGCTGAGGCTGGAGCAGGGCTGCTCATGTAATCTGGATGGGGAGAAAACAAGACAAGGCTCCCATGCTCCAAGCCCATACAGCATGCCTCAGAATGGCAGTTCCTGGGTAAAGCCATTGATCTTAAACAGAGCTGACCAGGTGATGCTTGCACTGGTCTGTCTGTCAAACCGCTGCCTGCGTGGCCCAGGACAGGGACAGCATGTGTGATGGGGGTTTGCAGACTGAGAGTGTCATGGCCAGCAAGAATAAAACCAGCTGTGGCACTTGCAGCAGCACCTGGTGCCCTGTTTGTGCCAACATGAACTGTGTGGCTTCCCAGGGCTGCGAGCACATCGTCCCGTTCCACCAGACAAGTCAGCCTCATCTTTCCTCTTCTGTCCTTTGGTGCTGCAGACTCATGATGCAACCCCTAAAAATAATTTAGGCCTCTCCCTGTAGTGACAAATATCCCCTGTGTGAACCAGAGCTAAACCTGGTGCCTCTGAGGATACAGACTGTGCTTCTCGGTCCCATCAGTGCTCGCTTCTGCTCATGCTCTGTGCTACTGGCTCTGCCGTGACTTACTCCAGGTTAACACCCTGACCCTGTGTCTCCTTGTCCATGTGCCTCCAGCTACCAGGCTGTTCAGCTGTGACATGTTCGTGAGAACCACATCTGTGCACAGGCAGGGTCACACTGGGGACTGCAGGGGGAGGACAAACTCGGGCAGGCTCCTGGTTCAGGTCTTGCACGGTCACGATGCCACAGGGTGTGAGAGCCTCTTGCTGATGCAAGGGGCTGTGCTGGGAGTTTGGGGAGCTCAGCTCTCAACTCTCCCATTTGCACTTCTCTTGCCTCCAGCTAGAAATACAATAAAGCCACACAGAGTCCCATGGATGGATCTGAGCAGGTGTTTTCAGGCATGCACACAGAGCATCTCACAGCTTTACAGTGTGACCTGCTGCAGGGGGGTGTCACCAAGCCTGGCTGTGTGTTTGCCTCCATTCCCAAAGCTGTCCCTCCAGGGGCATGAAGAGTGGAGCTGGCTGCCTGCTCCAGCAGCACTTGCTCCAGCACACCTGGGGACAGGAAATCTCTGCTTTTTCATATAATACCTTGCCACGTTTTTGGCTAAGTCAAACCCAAGGTGTAGCAGAAACTGCCTGCTCCTCAGAGCTCCCAAGCAGCAGAGAGACTTATTGCTGCCCCATGCTTTGGGTAATTTCCCAGCACCAGTGCCAAGCACCCTTTGGACCCACTCAGATCTGTCTGCATCTTACACCTGACTCCAGCTGCTTGGGACCGCACAAGGTCCACACCGAGTCACGTGTGACCCGTGGAAGAGCTGATTTCTCCAGCCTTATTTCTCAAACCAGGCACACAAAGCGTGTGCAGGTGATGTGCACACTGATCTGCATCTGAAGGACTGTCACTGCTGTACTGTCTGACCACCACAAGGTCTGGTAAATTCCACATGCTTTTTCTTGGATTCCAGTGTATCACAGGCTTGAGGTTTAGTTGTGCTGGAAAACAAATCCAAATTTAGGTTTTAAACTAAAATGACCTTAAGTATGATGTTCAACTTGCAAATGTGTCAAGCTACTGCTTGCAAATAGGTGAGCATCAGCCTCAAGGAGAAGCTTAGCAAGTTTAATACACAGAGAGTTATTTTTTCACTTCTTTTCCAAATGCCTTTCACTTACTTGATGGAAGGCTAAGCAATCAGTGTGTGTTGTGATGGCAAAGCTGAAGCCCCAGGTCCCATAAACTGAGAAAATGAGGCTTCAGGTAGCATCCCAGTGCTGCAGGGCCTTTCCTGGAGCCTCCTGAAAAATCTATACACAGCTTTTACTGAAGTGCAGCCTTACTGGGAAGGCACAAGGCAACAAGCTATCTTGAGTATGAGGTCTGAAAAACACAAGTTTTCCAGTTCAGCAGCATATTTTTACATTCTAGATGACATCATCCTGGGGAGGGGGTAGTAAGGGGTTGATTTCACACAGGAACAATGTTTTAAATCTTTTTTGACAAAAACTTTGAGCCAGTCCCTGGCAATAGCTTTGCAGGAGCAAGCAAGAAATGAGTAATGCCAGGAGGAATGTCACTGAAACCAAGAGTGAGAGATTCAGGGAGTGGAAGGTAATGAATCAGTTAAGGTGAAACAGAGAAACACTTCTACAAAAGGCTGTGCTCATAATTACAATCACTTCTGGTTTCACACCAGCTATTCATGATCTATGCAGGACATAACTTATGCTACTGAATTCCTCTCTTCTCTTTCAAAACCAGTGAGTGAGAGGATAAAGACATCACCCTCTGGGAATGATTTCAACTAATCTTCATTGTTCCTCTGAGCTGTAATTTAGAGTCCAAAACAGGAGTGTCTATATATCTTTAGTAGAAGTGTCTAATTCCTCTCAAAGCCATAATCTGACAGAGGAAAATGCTGTTTCTCCAGCTAAGTTACACTGCCTAGTCCTGAGGTGCTAAACTCTATCAATGCAAACCCAGTATTTGACCCATACTGGAAGTGTACTTGCAATCACAAGTCTATTAGAGCTGATAACATGTATTTTTACCACTGAGATAATTCTAGACTCTTGGTTAATTTATCAGATTCAGTGTTTAAGTCAGTCTCCTAAAAGATTTTTTTTAAAAATAAATCAACTTTTCAAAATCTCCAAAGCAAAAAGCTATTTGAATGCAATGAGCAAATGATTTTAATGATAGTGTCTATGAGTCTGGTCTACTTGATGTGACAGCAGAAACTTCCAGGTATCAGCTCACGTCAAAGTATTTTACACCCTAATTTCCTATCAGCCTGTCTTCTTATACACTGACATCTATAATTGTTTAAGGAAATTAGATTGCTCTGTCATTGCAGATTCTTAGTGTTCCAAAGAAGGCCTTTCCTTTCAGTTCTGTTAATTGCATGTTACAATTTGCAATTCCTTGGTAAGAACCTCTTCTTGTTTTATCTTTTGTGAAACATTTGCTGACAAACCTGTGAAATCCCCAGGGTAATTAGGCATCGAGGTGGTCTGATTACCAGCTAGGAGAGAGGGTTTAGGATATGCTAAAACTCCCTTCCCACAAGGCTCACTCAGAAGCTGGTGCTGCCTTCTCTTTTCAGCTCAGCCATCCTGCCAATGCACTTTGTCACTCAGCTGTAGAGTCTGCAACTGCAATCAGAAGCCTGGAGAATGAAACACCATTGTGAGGTGATGCAAGACAGGCAGCCCGGTGCTGTGGGAGTATTAGCACCTCTAGGGGAGGTGAGGAGGAACTATGATGAAAGGTTGGAGGGAATGTACCACTGATGCCAAACCTACTCCACACCACAAACACTGTACCTGATCTGTATGGTGTCATATGTTCACACACAGAGCACCTACAGTGTAGGTGCTCTGTGTGTGAACATATGACACCATATATTAGTATCCATTCTCATGCCCATAGCTATCTGATTTAAAGACTGAGCTCCCATGAACTTACAGTTCCATGCTGAAGGCCACCAGAGAATTAGGCTCAGTGCACTCACATTCATGACTCAAGCAGCAGTTATTGATTGCAATTGTTTTCTAACAGTGCACTGTGTCCTGGTAACAAAGCATGATGTTCATTAACAGGTTGAAGTTCTCTACTGCACTTGCTTCTACAACAAGTGGCCACTAATGCAGGCAGCACCTCCTGTGGGCTGTGTTGCAAAATAAAACATTAACACAGCTCCGTGTTTACCAGTTTGGAGACTTCAGGTACCGACTCACCAGCTACTGTGGGCTGTTTGCACTCTTTAAACTCTCTATGGCAACCTTCTGCCAAACCAAAACTTCCATTGCTGAACAGCTGGGGGGACAATGCATTGCCCAACTTTATTGAATTAAAAAATGCACACAAAAACCAAACAGAATTGTTAAGATCACTAAAAGCAGATATATATAACCAGAGCAAATGAAACCAAATGTACCATGGGTACAATTTTCCCTGCAGTGAGGGGCACCTGCTGCCTGTACAACTTGGGTTTTCTTTCTTTCTGGCCTGTTTGGCACAAATTCCTGACTGCTATGAAAATGGAAAGAGCTGTTTGCCTCCCCAAATACAGAGCTGTTTGCCTCCACAAATACAGAGCTGTTTGCCTCCACAAATACATGGTACTTCTGCCTTCAGAGTAACATGAGAGAGAACAGAGCCAAACATGCTGATTGATTCCCAGCTCCCCTTTTTATTACTATTTCTTTATTCTTTGGTACTTTTGAGGGACTCTTTGCTCAGAGCTGGCGTTGCGGGTTCACCAGACTCTTCTTGGCTGCATTAACGCAACACGGAAGACAGTTGGAGGTTTCTGAAAGGCCCAGGATGTTCTGAGTCAGTGGGGCAATTTTCTAATCTATGTAATACTGTTTTTAAAATCTCAGTGACTGTACATTACATGGCTATGGAAAGGACCAGGAAAATAGGGCAAGTACATGAACCCTACAACTAACGTGCATCCCTGCTGAGTCACAGTCCTGCAGGCAGAGCACCTCCCAACTCTATAAGAAGCACTATTTTGGGCATAGTTACAGCCTGTCTCTCAACACCCAAAATATAAACAGAAAGGAAGGCTAAAAAACAAACATTGTGTGCTGTAGACCTGGTGATTTTTCTGAAAAACTTGCTTGTAAAAGAAGGGAAGTTTGACTAATCATTCTAAGCCTGATATAAAACAAGGTGCCACATCCAGCCACCCCACATCCCCTGCTGGCTGCTGGGGAAGCACAGACTGTGCCACTGTGTCAGCCTCCTTCAGCCTACCAGCCCTGGCAAAGCACTGCACACCAAGCTTCTGCAATGATTCTTCTTGCTCCTGATTAAGTATCTTGGATTTGTGTCTCTCTACAAATAGTTTTCTCTTAGGCTCTCTTAGGACAACAGACCTTAACAGCAGAGAACTACCCTACCCCTTTGGTCCATTAATGATTATACTATGAGCTGGCCCTCTTCCAGGGGGGTTAGGCAATCTTGTGCCCTGAGAGCCCTCTTTAGCACTGGAACCTCTTGGCTTGTCCCACAATGTCAAACCTGCCCTGACGAGCCCATCTGACAGCTGTCCCACATGCATGCATGAAATGCTTGTGGCTGAGAGTGAGAACAAAATCACTTGGGTTGGAAGAGACCTTAAAATCATCGAGTCCAACCCCAGCCTGACCCTGCCTAGTCCACCTCTAGCCCATGTCCTTCAGCACCTCATCTCTTGGCCTTTCCAATCCCTCCAGGGATGGGGACTCCACCACTGCCCTGGGCAGCCTGTTCCAACAGCTGACAGCCCTTTCAGGGCACAAATTCTTATGTCCAACCTCAATCTCCCCTGTGGCAGCGGTGGGACCTTGTTCTCCAGTCCTACCACCTGTAACTGAGAGGAGACCAACCCCACCTCTCTGCACCCTCCTTGCAGGGACTTCTAAGAGCAGTAAGGTCTCCCCTCAGTCACCAGACTATAAATCATGCTGAGAGCCCTTGGAGAGGCCTTGCAATCATTGCTGTCAATGCGGGGGACACTGGGCCCAACGACAATAAGGAAATAGTGGGCGGGCGGAGCAGAAGAGCTCAGAGGACCCCTGAGGGAGAGATGGACCCAGACAAGGCCCGACCCGGCCTCGCCTCCTTCTCCACACAGGGGCCCTATAGAGGGGGCCAGGCCGCACTGCCGACTGAAAGAG
>VXBZ01009394.1:29485-44782 GCA_013399135.1 Heliornis fulica
GGGGGGGGCGGCGGGCGGGCGGCGGCGCCAGCTGGTGCCTGACACAAAATGGCGGCGGCTGGGCCCGGTGACTGACTCCCGCTTTCTCTTCCCTCCTTTTGCGTTCATAGGTGGCGATGGCGACGGGGCAGGTGCTGTTTCATCGGTTCTTCTATTCGAAGTCTTTCGTCAAGCACAGCTTCGAGGTGAGCGCGGCCAGGCCCGGCGGGGAGGCGGTGGGGAGGTTGGGCGGCCGTACGCCGAGCTGGCGGCTCTCCTCGAGCCTTCAGGCCACGGGTTTTGGGGGATGTTTGTTTGGGGTTGGTTTTTTGTTTGTGGGTTGTGTTTTGTTGCTGTGTATTTAGTATTCTCGGGTTTTAAAACCATTTACTTACGGAAACGGGCCTTCCTTTCAGATTGTTGCTATGGCTTGCATCAATCTCGCATCGAAAATCGAAGAGGCCCCTCGTCGCATAAGGGACGTGATCAACGTGTTTCATCACTTGCGTCAGTTAAGAGCAAAAAGGTAAGATTAGCTTCGTTATGAGCACAAGCATCTGCTGTCCCTAAAGTACACTGCAGTCTTCACTTCACAGTGTTCTTCCAGGCTAAGTTCAACGACTTAAAATTGAGAAGGGAGAGCTCGTTGGCTGCTAAGTAGGCAGAACAGTTCAATGCTGGCTTCTAACTTCGTGTTTGTTTACTTGGTAGACTTGTTACTTGCATAGCTACAAGTCATGAGTGTTGGTTCTAGTTGTAGGTCTGTGGCTGTAGCTATAGGTCCGTTGCTCACTGATTTTTGATGTCTTGTAGTTCTTGAAAGGTAGTCTTAGTTACAAGTAGCTAATTAGTGGACTGCTGTGTGTTTTCCTGTCTTTTCACTGTGTTCAGCAGTGTTAATGCTTTTCTCTTGTATGTAGCCATTCAAGTGTGGTTATGGTGCCAGTAAGGTATCATTTCCCAAAAGGTGAAAGCTGAACTTTTCCCAGTGAAGGTAGTATTATCTTTTAGAAAAAAACACATGAAATTAGAAAGTAGAACGTATGTTTCAGCTTAGAGTTTGCAGCTTTTGTGATACCTCTTCAGTAAGGAATGTGTCATTGAGTCTTAGAAAAAAAGGATCTTTAATTGCAAAAAGTGAGGCTTGTGTGTTTTGTGGTATCGTGTGCTTGTGTCAGTGAAGCTGGAGTGTAAACTTCCCTGATCTCTCTGTGGATCTGGGCAATTGTCTGCTCAGGTTGTAGAGCTCTGTTGTGAGTGCCCAGTGCTGTCAGTTTGGGTGTAAAGTAATTTACTTTTTCATGCCTAAAGCAAATTAACTTGGTCTGTTGGAAGGAAGGAGGGATGTTTGAAGGGAAGGAGATTTTGAAGTTGCTGTTAAATGCAAAATCTTAAATATGTCACCTAGCAGTATTGTAGTCTGTGAGATTGGAGACCTGGAGTAGCTTTAGTGGCTCATGGCTTAAAGTGTAAGGTAATGCACAGTTACAGATGATTTTGTTTTCAGCTAGATTTCACTTTCACTTCTCTGTACCACCAGGTTACAGCAGGAATTTGAACTTGAGTGCTGTGTAACCTTTTCTGAGAAGTAGAAAGCCATTAGGGAAGCCAGCTAGCTGATCTTGGTGTACTTATCCTGGTTACACTTCTGCTGCATCTCAAACTGTCGCTTCTGCTGCCTCATTACTCACGTTTTCAGTTAGTTTTCAGCAGAATGATTCAGTGCTACACTTCATAACTTAGTTTTCTTTCTTTTGTTTTTAAGTTGCTACCTGTGTTGGCTCAGAGAGAGTTTTGTGAAGTTCCTGCCGAATGTGAATTCGGTGGTGCTGTTTCTCACCATGATGATGATGAGGGAGTCTGATTATTGGAATTACTGAAGCTGCTTCAGTGATTCTTAATGTTTTGGCCGTGATCCAGGTAGTGAAGGTTAATTAGTCATCTGCAATGCTTTTCTTTGCAACTAGAGTACAAATTAGTTGTTTCTTTGTGCTGTGGAAGGATCAGAGAAACAGAACTTAATCTGTGAACTTGCATCTTTCCAGCTAGCCTGTTCCAAATCAGAATGTCACTTGTGCATGTTACATGGTGTCTAAAATGCATCATGTCCAGAGAAATCGTGCACTTCTGCCCATTATTTTCTGGAGAAAATAGGTGTTGCTGCTCTGAGATTGAGTGAAGCTGCATGAAATTAATCTTAAAAATGGTGAAGTCTTGACATTCAGGCTTGCTGTCTTTTTTTTTTTTCTTTAACAAGCAGGATGTAAACTTTTCTGTACTTTTTACAAGATTACAATTACATAACCTGTACACGTTATTAACTTCAACTCTTTTTTCCCTTGCAACCGACTATACAGCGACCAGCTACATTTACCAAAGCCTGGGTGATGTGGAGTGGTACATAAAGATGAAGCTGTCGTCATGGCAACAGTGAGTGAAGTATCGAAAATCCCCAAGGAGAAGCCAGTGCTCTGAGAATAGGTCACTGGAATCGGGGGACTAACAGGTTGGCCGCTGGTGAACCATTTGGAAGAACTCCTGTATCTTGTTATAAGCTTTTTTCTTTGCTGTCCAGGTTTTTAGAATACTAGCTTAATCCTCTTTTTATTTTTTTTTTTTGTTGTTGTTTTTTTTTCTTAATCTGAAGCTAACACTTAGGCTGTAGCTAGTTTCTCACACACAACCCAGAACTGAAACCATCAGTTAGGCTGCTGTTATTTTCTTTCTCTCTCTAGCCTAGTATTTCTGTTAACTGAAGCTTTTAACCTGCACATGAAGTTTGAGTAGTTTGAGTAGGCTTGCTTTCTCTCTTCAACAGTTTTGGGTTCTTAGTCCCACTTTCTGGCTCTGTATAATTGCAGCTTGAATTGACATGCCTTCACGAGGGTGCAGAAGTCTTGCATTTGTAAAGTAATTTATATACATTGTGTAAGCAGTCCCTTATATGTATGTGTTTGCAGAACTGGGATTTGCATTGGAATTGTCCTTTTGTAAGACCTGTAGTCTGTTGAGTTAACTGCTAGGGGGGATTTCTAATGCTGAGAAATAAGAACAAGCTGGAAAAGTGTTTTCACGAGCATCTGTCACGTGGTACTGCATGTAAAAATGTTTGTTTGCATGGAGAAACGCTCGTACTATGGAATACTGCTTTTTAAACACTGTGTGCCCAATCCTGTTCTGAGCAAAGTGCAACTGTTGTTTAACATGTAGAATGTAGCTTGAAGTTGACATTATTTATCATAAATGTGCCTGAAAGCTGCAGAAAGTCCTTGTGAGACTGGAACCAAGTGCAACTCCTGTTACTGTGTAATCTTGCAAATGTTGGTTGGAGATGCTTGGACAGCTCTTCTGTTGCAGCAGACAGGTCCATGCAGGTGTGCTGCACGTGGCCTGTATTAATAATACCCACTACTTAGTGTTGTTCAAACTCTTCTGTAACTCCACAGTGCTTGTGTTTATTACAGTGTTGGAGACAAACTTAGAACTTGCTGTGTTCTCTGGTACTGAGTGGTGTAAGAGAGATCTGGTCTTTGAAACGAGATGATGTTATGCTGTACTTGTCAGAAGTGCTTTCTGCTTTATGAACAAAACCACGCACAGGGCACTTGTCTTACTCCAAAGTATGAGACATTCCAGACTCCAGACCATAATGTTGCATCAAATGAAGCTGTAGCTGTGTCAAGAACGTAGGTTTAACTTGTTAGTGGGATTTTTAAAAGTATATTTGTAACTTACTGTTACAAACACATTATAGTGTGTGTTTAATCTCTGGGGTTGTTCCACAATCTATAAACTGAAGCTCAGCAACTTAGTGTTGGGCCTGCTTACCAGAACAGGCTCTGGGTGTGCTCTGTTCTCAGTCTGAAGTCTTGTCTGAAGCTCTGGTGCTGGTCTGTAAGAGCAGATTCAAAGGTGGAATTGGTTATATGAGGCTTGAAGCTTATGTTTTATACATTAGCTTATAAATTGAGTTTCTCTGGTTCGTTACTCAGACCTAAAATGGTGGCTTCATGGTCTGGGAACTAAGTGCAGCAAATGCAGTAGCAAAGTTTCTCTTCTCAGTGGGAAAGCTCAGAAATTTTCCAAAGGGAGATTGCTGAAGTTTCCAAATTCTTAGCAGTTAAGCATACCAACACTTTGTGGAGTTGATGGCAGAAGTGCTAATTGGTAAATCATCCTGCAGTGGGCAGCCTGGCTTTTGCCATAAGAAGGTACAGGAAAGTGCAGATGCTTATTTTTGCCCAAGGCTGCATTTGCCTATTTCTGGAAAAAAAAAATGTGTTTTTTTTCACGGCTTCCTTGGATCTGTGTATGTCTCAAACTCCTGTGTCCTGTGTGACCAGAGGAATGTGGGACAGCACAGTAAAGCACACTACCAGAGTGTCTTAATTTTGAGTTTCCTTTTGCTCTGCTGTCTGACATGTACAGCTGCAGTAAGAATTGTTGGTGCTGATCCTATGGCCGTGTAGGACAGCACAGGAAGTCTCAGTCTTTCCTGTAGCATTTCTAACTACCTCACTCTGTTTCATAGTGGTTTCAGAGCATGTGCAGGTGTGGGTGATAGGAATCCTGTTGCAGGCTGTTGGGTAACCCTATCCAGTCATGTTGTCCCACTGTTGGTTTTTATTTTAGTCTGGAAGTCATAGTTGCCCTGTTTCATCCAAGATCTGACACCTAAACTGACTGATCAAACCCTTGCAGATCCTGTTAATTGACAGTGATCTCTAGATAAAATCATATTGGAGGAACTGTTAGAAAACTAGTATAGGTGATTGAAATATATTGGAAGTGAATCTGTTGCCTTCATTTGAAGCACTGCAGCTTGGTTCTTCCAGTCTGCTGCTTCAGAGCATTGTGTTCAGACAGGCTCTGTAATGTTTGAGCTTCAGATAAAATCATAGTCTTGCCACTGAAGTAGCCTTAAAGAAGCTTTACAGATTTCTCCAGTTAATTTATGAGAGAAAAAAACCCAGCCAAACCACAAAAAAAAAAAACCCAAAAACAACTCCACCCAGAAACAACCCATAGTCTGTCTGGATTATATTTAGAAGCAGCTGAAATCAGAAGCTTCATAAATTTGCCCTAATAAGTGAGAGTAACACTTAACAAGAGGACTTCCTTTCATGTAGCATTAAAAGCATTGTGTTTTTGCAGGAGACAGGAGAGGAGTTGGGCTTTGTGATCCTTATGGTCCCTTCCAACTCCGTGTAAGTCCTTCCTGGCACCAAGAAGCTGCAGTAGCTTTTTCAAACCTGGGAGCTGCTGGTCAGCCCTGAGGGAAGAGCAGGGACACTCCCACCTCAAGTTGGTGGGTACACAACATGATGCTTTTACTGGTGAAGTGGTTGGCTGGGTCCTGTACCAGGTCACCCTTCCAGCTGACTCCAGAAGTCTTAGCAGAAGTTCTGCATCATTGAATTTGGGAAGGCCTTGAGCCAGCCTTGTAATTAGTGACCCTTTCTTCCTGAGCTGGGAGCTTTGACCTGTCAGGGGGAGAGGTGTGATCCACTTGTGGTACTTGCAGAGACTCAGAACAGACAAGTCAGTGGTGTCATACTTTGATTAAACAAGCTGTATTTTGAATCCATCTTTCTTTACTGTTTCTACACTTGAAAGCAATGTAAAATGCACTTGGTACCTGTGCTTGGGGTGTTAATCACCCATCATGTTGATTAGAGTGTAACTAGTTGGAAAAACAGTTCTGCATTTTAAAGCATGTGGAATATGCCAGGCCCATTACAGGTAGGGGAAAGAGTTGGTCTGTCTTTAGGAGGAAGTGGATTAAAATACCCAGTATGCAACACTCAAAGGTCAAGTCTAAGCATGGACACAGAAAATAATACAAAAATGGAGTATGACACTTGTGCATAAGGCATACCACAAGTGACATTAAAGTTAAATGCTTTGGCAAGTTCAGGTGTGGAATTTGGAAGGAATTTGGACTTGATAGGGCTGGACTTGAGAATCTTTGAAATGAGCTCTTGTTTTGCAAATATAAATAGAAGTTGGTGTGACATCAGTTGTTTAGTGGGAGCAGTGTGCAGAATAATGGGCAGAGGTGTCACCATTTCAGAGGTAAACTCTTTGCTAGGCCTTCTGTATATCACAGGCACAGGGCTGTCTTATTCTCAAGATCTGAATCCTGGTCTTCTAGTGCATGGGAAGCTGCAGTTCACAAAACACAAGCTTGCTACTTCAATATCAGTAAAAAAACCCCCAAAACCTGTTCTAGCCTATATTTGAGGTCCTAGGTGGCAAAGGTAGTTGTATTACACTCCTTCCCCACTGGCTATCTTGAAGTATGAAGGTTCTTTGTCAACTGTGAAGTTGACTTCCAGCCCAGCAGCTGTACCAGCATAGGTGTGCACACATGGCAGTGAAAGATCTTATTTTTTTTCATCTTAGCCATCTAATCTGTAGCTAGTCAAAAGCAGAATCTAAACTAGTTTATCTAAACTTGGACAGCACAAGATTAATGCTTAAACTTGCTTGCAGGAGTTGAAAACCGGTTTCTGTTGCCATTAGTTGGTTGGAAGGGAAAAAAGAGATGCCGCTATTTTTGGATATGCAAAACAGTTTTGATTTTATTTCTTGCAAACTATAGGACTCCAAGCCCCCTGATACTTGATCAGAACTACATAAACACCAAAAATCAAGTAATCAAAGCAGAAAGGAGGGTACTGAAGGAGTTGGGATTTTGTGTGCATGTCAAGCATCCACATAAGGTGAGTTCTCAAGAAATACTCTAACTGTAAATAATATTCTACCTTGATACCATCACTGGGAGCCGTGGGACAAGAAACACAGGTGTAAAAATGACCCAGTTTCTTTATTCCTTACAAGTTACCACGAATGGTTTTGCCAGAGTGCTTGGACAAGAGGTCATTAGGAATTGTGTTCTTGGGTAATGGTAAGGGAGGCTGGTTCTGAGGATCAGAGAGAAGTGAAGAATCATCTGAACACAGCTGGGAGCTTATGGGGTAGGATTAGGAAGAGGCCATTGCTTTGGAGTACTGTTTAGCTAGAGCACAGAGAGTCCTTGCTGTTGCTTTGTATGCTAAAACTGATTCTCTGTGTTTTTCCCCCTTATTCCTTAGATCATTGTCATGTATTTACAAGTCTTAGAATGTGAACGTAATCAAACCCTGGTACAGACAGCCTGGTAAGTTGTTATTTTCCATTCTTTTCCTTGCCAGGAAAATAGTAGCAGAAATAACAAGCCTGATGATCCATATCCAAAGCAATAAGATGTAAGTTATTACACAAATACAGACTTCAAAAAAATACTATTTTAGTGCTTGTTTCTGCTTACTATTTTCATGGCTTGATTCCACTCTAGTAACGGAGAACTCAATTTAACTTTGTTCTTTTTTCTACTCTTTAATTAAAGGGTAGTCCCTGATGGTAAGTCATAGAGCTCTGCCCTCTGCACCTCAGCCCATGACCTGGGGATGGCCTGTTTGGCTGCCCTTCTCTCCAGCCAACCCAGTGCAAGCTCTCATCCGAGATTCACTGAAGTGCTCCATATCCATCGGGCAGCATCTTCTAGTTCTGTATGGGTGTCCAAAGGATTTGTATATTTGCTTTTAGAAGTAACTGTTACAAATGTTTCTAAATGTATTTGTTGCCTAGCTACTGTATAGTGTATTTAAAGGACACGTGGGGTAGACTTTCTGCCAGCATTTTCTTAGTTGATTTAGCACTTGGCTAAACTTGAGCTTAAAAAAAACAATAAATAAGGGAACATTACAGTGCATGCAGCATGTTCACCTAGAAGCCACCTTGGGCATGGTTTTCTATAGTCAATACTTACTGACTGCTGTTTGTTTCTTTCCTGTAGCTCAGTAACTTAGAAATCCCTGGAGGGTCTCTGCTCTTTAAATGTGTCTCTGGGCATGCTTTGCTCGGCAGTGCCCCCGGGGTGGAGGAGCAGTAGCTTAGTGAAGTGGGAGGCCCATTACTAACTTGCAGGTCTTTTTTCCAACACTCAGCAAATCTGATGTTTCTCTCTGTGGATGAAGTTAATGTGACTGAAGGCACATATAGAATTTAAATGCAATGTTTCATGAACTTTATAGGTTGCAACTAGCTTCTGGAAAATGGTAGGTTCAAACAATACCGTGCTTTCATGCTTGCTTTGAATTATAACTTTGTTGATTTTTACATACAAGAGCGTTGGTGTTTAAAGCAAACTGCTGGGCAGATGCAAAGTACTTGTTAGATTAACTCATGGGACACTTCACTGTGCAGCTTAACTACCTGCCTAGGAAGTAGTTGTTACGTAGTAGTAGTTGTGCTGGAGTTTGGAGACAGCGGCAGCCATGCCGGCTCTGGTGTGGACGTAGCAAATGTAAATGTCAAATGCAGTAATTTGAAAGAAAACAAATGTTTAATAACAGAAAAAATAATAAAGTGAATTGAGTCTCCAGAATTGTTATCCTCTAAAGAAGAAGTAAGCCTGGGATCCACGTTCTCTCTCTTTTTTGTGATTCTGTTTTATTAGGAACTACATGAACGACAGCCTTCGAACAAACGTGTTTGTTCGCTTCCAGCCTGAGACCATAGCATGTGCTTGCATTTACCTGGCTGCCAGAGCTCTGCAGGTGAGCACCCATCTCTCCTCAGCACTGCCTTTTGTTGCTAGCAGCTTGGTTTCAGGAAAACTAATGAAAACACTTTAAGCCAACCCCTGCTCTCTAACCTCTCACAGTTAAACTTCCTCTTATTTACTTCCAGATTCCACTGCCCACTCGCCCGCACTGGTTCTTGCTCTTTGGTGCCACAGAAGAGGAGATCCAGGAGATCTGCTTAACAACTCTGAAGCTCTACACCAGGAAGAAGGTAATGTTGGCATGTTCTTCCTATGCATTGTGCTCAGGGCAGTGTCAGAAGCTCTGGAAGCCTGTTGGGTTACCAAAAGGATGATTAAAAGATAATTGAATGTTTTTCAGAGATGAGACCCAACATATGAATTAGTGTGGATTCAGCTTCTAACCACACTGTTACTTTTAACAGCCCAATTACGAATTCCTGGATAAAGAAGTAGAAAAGAGGAAAATGGCACTACAGGAAGCCAAACTGAAGGCAAAAGGTTTAAATCCAGATGGAACTCCAGCACTCTCAACTCTGGGTGGTTTTTCTCCTGCATCCAAACCATGTAAGTTTTTTTTCTGAAATGGAAAATTGAGTAATGTTATTGATAAGGTTTCTGAGTTGGTTTCCCAAGGTGTTAAAAGCATTTGTTTCTTGGGCTGTTACACAATTCAGGCTTTCACACACAACTAAGCAGCAAGATGATAGTTGTTTTTTTTTTAAACAGAAATTCTAAAACCAGTTTTTGTATCTTGAAATAGCAGATTAGAGGGAACTGGAATGTTTTACTTCCACAGGTGAGAGTGGCACACTAACAGTGTGCACCCTTGAGATAATGGTGTGATGGAAATTTCTAGACCCAGGAGTCTGCTGTTCACTGCTCTGCTGTGCAGGGAGACTCTAGGTGTCATCTGTGGAGGGGGCATTGCAGAAGCCTTGGTGGTTCCTCTTGCAGCAGGTCTCTACTGAAAATTGCTTCCTCTGCTTCTTTTTAATGCACTTGTCAGCTGTTCAAGTGCAGGGAAGGAAGACAAGATGTCTTGTGGTCTGGAAATGGAGAAGGGAAGGTCACAGTGCTGTCCTGGCATCAGAGTGAACAGATTGTTGGAATGCCTGTCTTGAAGCAAGCAGTAAATCTGTCTGAACTCTGAGACAGACAACTGACTAAGCCATATTTTTAGCAGATATTTCTCCTTAAGAACAATACACCAGAGTTTGCAGAGGTCTTTGAGCTGGCAGATGTGAATTTGTCACTGAACAGTGAAAGCTTTGCTCTATTTCTGTGAAGTGGGAGCCTGGATTAGAAGAGTTTGAGTGAAAGCAGGATCTCTTGTGGGAGTTTAGAGCACTTCTTACCAGCTGACAGTGAAGGAAAGCTGCTCACAGGATTTGTCTGTATTTTGGCACTGAACCTGTGTGGAGTGAGCAGGCTGTCGTGTGCACTGGAGTGCAGTGCCTCTGCCTTAGTGTCAGCAGGCCAGATATAAGCACACCCTGCATGGTGTAGCCCTCCCAGGAAAGGGGGAATCCACCTCTGGGCTCTGTCAGCTGCCTGTAGAGACAGATGGACTTCTAAAAAAGATTTCTCTTTTTATTACTGTATTTGTACCAGAAATACAAAACTGAAATCTGTATCTTTGCTGTTCAGTCTGTTTTCTGTAGCATTGGGAACTACCTGTCAAGGTAACAGTTGGAGTTACATGTCTGTGGACCATAAGGGCAGCCTTTATTTTTTTCCTCTTTGGCCACAGTGGCTGAGTCTTGGACGAGCCTGGCTGCTTGGCTTGAAGGTCACAGTGTTCTTCTTCCCCTCCCTGCTGGCAGTTGGCTGCAAGTGCCCTGCTCTTCCCCACAGGGATCTTGCTCCCACGTGCTCTTCTTGGAGCGTGCTATAAATGGAAAGGTGGAATGAAACAGTAGCTATTGAGCCTCTCTGTGTTTGTGCACATGCTGGTGTAAAGGATAGGGCATGGTCATTGCAAAGGCTATTCCCAGAGCACCTCATTGTGACTCTTCAATGTCATTCCAGCTTCCCCAAGAGAAGTAAAAACTGAAGAGAAGACTCCAGTGTCTCTGAACACCAAAACCGTTAAAAAAGAGCCGGAGGAGAGGCAGCAAACTGCCAAGAGCCCCTACAACGGGTGGGTAGAAATCCCTTCCTGACTCCACAAGACCTGTGTAGAAGGGTTTCCTCAGCTGCAGTACAGTGAGCTGCTTCTGACCTGCTTTGTGGAGGTAACAAGTGCCTCAGAAGTGTAACCCTGTTGTTAATTATCTTTCCCCATCAAGCCTGAGAAAAGAAAGCAAGAGAAGCAGAAGCAGCAGAAGCGCGAGCCGGTCCAGGTCGAGAACAAAGTCACGATCTCGCTCTCACACTCCTAGGAGGCAGTAAGTACTGATGGGGGGGTGCAGGGAGGGGCAGGGCTTTTTGGGTGGGGTGTCTTGGTCACAGTTAGCCCAAGTGTCAGAATCTGGTCTGGCTTTAGGCTCCTGGTTCTTGGCACTTAGTCCTTGTCCTTGTAACTGTCACTAAAAGTTCAAGCTGTAAAAGCTTTGGTCTAGATCTGAAGTCTAGATCTGAAGTCTAGATCTGAAGTCTAGATCTGAAGTCTAGATCTGAAGTCTAGATCTGAAGTCTAGATCTGAAGTCTAGATCTGTTCTAGGTGTGCATGAGGCACTCCTGCCCTGTTGGTGACCTCAGGGAATGGGTCATGAACCCAGAGGTTTCCTGGAACCCTGTCCACGTGTTGCAGCTCTCTTCCAAGTGCCTGGGAGAGGGTGTTTCCTCCTGACTGCTTCATGATGGGCTGGCCCAGTGCCTCACCTCTCCTGCCCTGAGGAAGAGGAGGAGCTGTGCAGGCACTGCCAGCTGCTGGCATCCAATAGATGTTTTTAAAGAATCTTCAGACATCAAAGTTGGAAGCTGCCAAATGGGATCTCAGTGGAGTGTTCCCCTAAACATTACTGGCTGCCAGAATCACTGAGGGTACAAGGCCATCACCAGTGTGGTCTGGCACAGAGGGGAAGGTCCCTGTTAAGGTTGAACAGTTGTGAAAGGTGCTGAGTTTTGGGTTGGTTTGGGGGGTGGGGTGTCTTTTCAAAGATATATTATGGGATACTTCCTGTCATTCATCATCTCTCCCTGTGTGAGAAACAGTCTGTGGTTTCTTCCAGTAGCTTGGAAGTCCATAAGCACTGATTGATTTGACTCCCTGTGGAAGATCCATGTTAAACTTTTACCTCTTTCTCTGCAAGCTACAACAACAGGCGGAGCCTGTCCGGGACCTACAGCTCGAGATCCCGCAGCCGCTCGCGCAGCCACAGCGGCAGCCCTCGCCGCCACCACAACCACAGCTCACCGCACCCCAAGGCCAAGCACAGCAGGGAGGAGCTGAAGAGCACCAACAGACACGGCCACAAGAGGAAAAAATCCCGTTCCCGTTCACAGAGCAAATCCAGAGATCATTCCGAGGCTGCCAAGAAACACCGGCACGAGCGGGGCCACCACAGGGACAGGCGGGAGAGATCCCGCTCCTTCGAGAGGTCCCACAAGGGGAAGCACCACGGCAGCGGCCGCTCGGGACACGGCAGGCACCGGCGCTGAGCTCTGGGACTTGAGAGCAGAGGAACCAGATAGGTTTGGATTGATTTAAATCCAGTTTATCATTTTTTTAAACCTCGTAGAAGGGTGTTTTTTTTTGTTTGGTTTTTGGTTTTTTTTTAATTTTCTTTTGGGAAAGGAACTGTTACCAACACTTTGCACAGAACACCTGAGCAGTATCACATTGGAAAACAAGGATCAGGTTAAGCTGTATGTATTAGTTGTGTGTTTATTGCAAGGAGAATGGTTTCTGTAAAAAAAAAAAAAAGCAAAACTTACCTTATTTTTCTACAAGTCAATTGCAGACACTTATATTTAAGTATAGTTATTTGTTTAAACAATGGTGGAGACTTTCATACACTGGTTTTAGTCTGCATGTGTTACAAAGATTTTTACAAGGAATAAAATATAAAGTGTTTTGTTTTTTCTGTTTTTACCACCTGGTGGATGTCAGATATATCGAAACTAAACCTGAATTTCCTTAATTGCATCCCCCAGGAGTGGGATGGGGGTTGTTGAGGTGCTGCTGCTGCAGATGAAGGACTGAGGAGGCTGTAGGAGCCTGTGTTGGGACTTGACAAGCCAAGGCTGGGCTTGGCTCCCATCTTCCTTTCAGCTGCAGAGATTTAGCCCAGTGGGTGTGTGGTGCTGTTGGCATCCACAGCTGGGTTTGTACTGGACCACTGGGTGTGGAGGAATGGGGCTGGATGCTGTAGGCCTGTGGAGAGCTTTGCTCTCCCCATGTCACTGCTCTGGCTGTGGGTGCCCCTGTGGCACCATGTCCTGGGTGACACCAGGCTCCAGCCATGAGTTGTGCAGACCTCAAAAAGGAAAGAAAAAAGTAACTGTGGTTGAGCAAAAGCTTCCCCTGAACTCGTAAGCAGCCACCCTGCATCCTGCCTGGCCCCATCTGCTGCTCTTCTCCAGAAGCACAAAAAAGGGAATAATGTTTGTTGGGTTTTTATAAAGAGGGAAAAGAAACATGTTGTCTGCTGTTTGTTGGTTACCTCTCTGGGGGTTTTTAATCTGCAGTAACCAGAGTGGTTGTATTTGTTGCTTTCAGGAAAGATGATGTGTTGCTATGGGAATCCAGGTCGTTTTTTCCCCTGGACATAAGTGGTTGGAGAGCCCAGAGCAGTGATAAACCCCAGGTCTGAGGTAGCCAGGGAAGTGTGTGGCAGTGAGAGGTGAGTAGGGCTCAGCCTCTGGCTCTCAGTGCTTAGGCACTAATCACCTTTTGTTCTTCCAGTGCCCATTGCTCTGGTGCCAGGGTTGACTTCTGTGCCAGGCTGGAACATGTGGTGCTGTTAAACATCCAGACAGCATCTGCTGCAGCTTGAGTTGTGGGAGCAGTGAGCTCACACCTAGCAGGGTGTTGGGTGCTTGTTGGGTGCTTGGGAAAAGAGATGTCTTTGGCCATGACCAGGCAGTGCCTTCAGCAGCCACAGGGGTTTGGTGTCTGAAAAGCAGCAGAGCTTTCTGAAGCCCCAGTGTATGTGGCAAAGAGGTGCTGGGGGTGAGGGCACAGCGGGTTGGTGGCAGTGTGGTGGCCCTGTAGCCCTGCTCCTGCCCTGGGGTAGGCTGAGAGGACAGCTGCCAGGCTCTGGGCAGCAGTGTTGGGTTGAACAGGTAGCTCAGAGCTGGTCCCAGGCTGGGCTGGGTGAGCTGCCCCAGCCTCTGGGCACAGCTGGGACTCCTGGGGACAGTCCTGGCCCCGCTGGGCTGTGCCTGATCCAGGGCTCCCTGTCCTGGGGCCAGGCTGGGAATTCCTCCATCTCTGGCACAGTTAGAGAGGGAGAGCTGCTCCCCCGACCCTACTGTGCCACCAGCGACCGGCAGGGGGACAAGTGGGGACAGCGTGAGGGTGCCAGCTTGCCCTCAGCAGGACACGCTGCAGCTCCTACCGGGAGGTGACAGTGGTGCCAGGAGCAGGCTGTCACTGGGGCTCTGCTGTGTCACGCTTCAGCACAGGGACAGGTGACACTTGTGTCACCAAAGCCTACTTTAAGGGAGGTGCAGTGTGGCTTTCACAGCTGGACCTGGGCATGTCTGCAGTGTCACACGAGGTGAGGACACCTGGGTTCACCTCTGAATCACAGCCTCATCCTTTGAGGGCACTGTTTGACCTGGGGCAGCCCCACGGACCTCCAGGACTGTGAGTACACTGATGGATCCTGGTGGCTGCAGAGCAGCTCGTGCCTGTTAACACCCTGCAGTGTCCTCGGGGATGGTGACACCTCACGGGGTTTGGCACCACATGTGGCACCTGCTGTGGTGGAAGTAGGGGGATGGCAGCGAACCCCAAAGACATGTGGCCCCTAGAGAGACCTCAGGAGCTGGTGGGGAATGTTTCAGCCAAGGGTCCAGCCAAGGGTCTCCTTGGACAGGGCTGGGTGGGGCTGGCTCTCAGCAGAGAAGTGACATTGGTCAGATGGTTGGATTTTCCAATGTCAATTGTTTCAAGCCACAAAACTGAAACTTGTCCCTGGCTGTCACCTTGACTGGGATACAGGTGTTGGAAGGATGTGCAGGGACCAGAAGCTCTGGAGGGTCTGGGAAGAAGGAAAGTGACCAGTCTAAGACTATTCCTGGTAGAAACAGACCCAATACGTTCTTGTCATGGGCACAGCAGGGTCTGCTTGGGGTGCTGCTGGTAGTGACAGTGATCAAGGGACCTTTTTCTGGGAAATCCCTCCCTGGGCCCTGTTCCTGCCAGGAATGGTTCATGGAGTCCATCCCCACGCTGCCCTGGGCAGGGCTTTCCTGTCACACCCCCCCAGAGCTTGTTCCAGGCTCCAGGGGCAGGGTCCCACCCTGCTGGGGCCGGGCTGGGCGTTGTCACTGCAGAGCAATGACACCCCATGGAGGGGAAAATCCACTTCTGGAAGGGAAACAGCTTTCTGACCCCCCCCTGGCCAGGCCACACCCCCCAGCGGGGGATTTGGGGAAAATGAGCTAAAATCAGAGCAGCTGCTCTGAAAAAACAGGTGTTTGGTCCAGGGGAGAGGCAAAAAACTGCCCAAATCACCGTTTTCATCCTGGGAACTGGAATCCCTCATTGCAGCTCTGGAGAGGCTGAAGGGCTCCCCAGCACAGCTGTCCCCTGGTGCCCAGAGTGTCCCCA
>VXBZ01009394.1:45286-60245 GCA_013399135.1 Heliornis fulica
ACATGATACACAGGTGATACACACATGATACACACATGGTGCACAGGTGATACACACAATACACAGATGATACACAGGTGATACACACATGATACACGGTGCACAGGTGATACATGATACAACAGGTGATACACACATGATACATGGTGCACAGGTGATACACAATGCACACACATGCTGCGTGTGATACACACATGATGCACACATGGTACATACCTGAAGCACATGTGGTAACACAGCTGCATGATGCACACGTGATACATGCATGATGCACAGGTGCCACTGTGGGGACAGCCCCCACATCGCAGCATTGACTGCACTGGGGTTGGGGGGGCTGTAGGGGCAACAGCGTGTGAGGAGTGATGGTGGAGCACAAGGAATCACTGAGGCCCCGGGTTGGAAAAGAGATCATGGGGTCTGACCATCCCTGTCCTCTCCTGACACACCTCCCTGAGCACCTCATCTCCCATCTGGTGACAGGACTCCACCCCCTCCCTGGGCAGCCTGTCCCACACCCCCACAGCTCTTTGGGGGAAGAATTTCTTCTGACACCTCATTCCCCAGCTCCCTCAGCCTCCTCACAGGACTTGTGCTCCAGACCCTTCCCCAGCTCTGTCACATTCTCTGGACACACTCCAGCATCTCAACATCCTTCCTGGCGTGCAGGCCCAGAACTCAGCCCAGCAGCACGTGGGATGAAGGCTGCTGTGACCCATTACCGACGGTACTGGTGAGAACTGGTTTCCACAGCCACACTCCGGCATCGCTTTGAGCAGAGCCAGTGCTGCTGCGTGCTGCTCTCCAGCACTTGGTGGTCTCCAGATCTTCATGTCCTTTTCCAACCTAGTGATGCTGTCCAAGCTGGGGGTGACCAGAGAGGACCCACATCCCCAGGTGCTGAACACATGATGGCTGTTCCTCCCCTGCTTCTGTTGACTGAGGTTCATCAAAGCTTTTCTAATTTTCTCCAGCACCAAGGCCGTGTCCTGCTGCTGCCCTGTGTCCCGTGGCTCGTCACGCAGAAAGGAGAAGGTCGAGGTTTGTGGTGCAATTACAAATGTATTTGGGTTTGCAAGGGTGAAGTGTGACTCTGCCCAGTGAAGACACAACTCCATGACCCCAAGTGAAGACCAAACCCACCCTGGAACTTGAGCAGGAGCAAGGATCTGTCATCCAGCTGTTCCTGCACGTGCTCCAAGAGCCTCCAAAGCTCTGCCCTCTAACTTACCTCAGGAAGCTTCTGCCCAAGCCAAAGCTGATGCTCCCAGAAGATGAACAACGTTCCTCCCAAGGGTGCAAGTCCAGGGCACCCTGACAAACCACCCCAAGAGCTCTCACAGCACCAGCAAAGACAACCCAGACTTGTGTGGGCTTTGTGTGGTGCTCCAGACCAGCCCCAGCTCCGTGCATCGAGCAGGAGACCAGAACCATCCATGAGCAGAACCACCCATCTCCCTGTGTGATGTTTTACAGGGAGCTCCAGCACGTCTGCTGCGAAGCTGGAAGCCACAGCTGAACATACAGATGCTCTTCTGAGGAACCTCAAGAGACAACAGTCTTTTGGCCACAGAGCAGTGAGTCTTCACCTCCTGGTGGTTAGTGCAGCCTGAGGACTTGCAGATGGAGGAAGCTCGGCCGTGGAGCGCGGCGGGGTGGCCGTGTTGTCACGCTGTGACACACACTGCTGAGCAAAGCACAACCTGTGGCAGGTGCAACACAACTAAATAATGGCCAAAACCCCAAGTTCCAACCAGCCAAACCTGTTTCTACCCCAGAAAGGAGCAATTTACACAGGTGAACACCCCAAATGGGGAAACTCCAGCAAAGTGCTTAGGGAGAACAGTGGTCAGGGGCCTCCTGATTGGCAATTATTTTAATTACACCTGTTGAAGATGAGCTCCTCGTGGAGAGACAACGGTTCTTCTCCTTCTCTGCACCCATCACAAACGTGAAGAGCCTTGAATCACTTCCACATGCAGCAGACAAAGCAACACTCTGTCTTCAAGAATATATAAAATATCAATTTTAAGCTGTAGAAACGTGTGAAAGGCATCAGCCAAGACCTGATGTCCACCTGGGCTGGACAGCTGCTCACTGGGTGCACTGGTTTCACTGGGGTGGTCTCCCAGGTGTCAGAGCTGACTCAGTTGTCGTCTCACAACGGCAGCAATCCTGCCCCGGGGCTGGCTCAGCGAAGCCGCCCTCCCTCTCGGGGGGCTGGGAGGGGGCATTAAGCCCACGCCGCTTCGCTTGCCGGGGCCCTTGGCGGCTCTTGGAGCCCCGGAGAGGCCGATTCCGCCGCCGGCCGCGGGGCGGCTCTGCCCGTAGTCAGCCCGCGGGGCGGCGGGGGCGGTTGCGCTGCTCTGGCTCCGGGGACACGGCGGTAACGGGAAGTTTCCGCTGAGTTTTTTCAGTTCCAGGACTTGTTCCCTGGCCTGAGCCAGCGCCGCAGTCAGCTCATAGCGCTCCTGGCACTCCCTGCGCACCGTCTGCTGGAGAAGAGAGTTCTGCAAACAGAGACAAGCACCGGGCTTTCGAAACGCCGTCATCGGACCCCCCCCCCGTGCCCGCCCGGNATGAACCCTCATGACCAGCTCAGGGGGTGAACCCCCATTCCAGCTCGAGGGGTGAACCCCCATGCCAGCTCAAGGGGTGAACCCTCATGCCAGCTTGAGGGGTGAACCCCCATTCCAGCTCAAAGGATGAACCCTCATGACCAGCTCAGGGGGTGAACCCCCATTCCAGCTCGAGGGGTGAACCCCCATGCCAGCTCAAGGGGTGAACCCTCATGCCAGCTTGAGGGGTGAACCCCCATTCCAGCTCAAAGGATGAACCCTCATGACCAGCTCAGGGGGTGAACCCCCATTCCAGCTCGAGGGGTGAACCCCCATGCCAGCTCAGGGGATGAACCCCCATGCCAAGTCAAAGGGTGAACCCCCATTCCAGCTCGTGTGGTGAACCCTCATGCCAGCTTGAGGGGTGAACCCCCATTCCAGCTCAGAGGGTGAACCCCCATGCCAGCTCAGGGGGTGAACCCTCATGCCCTCCAGGGGGTACTGTCACACAGCTGCTCCTCAGCAGGTTTGTTCTCCAGCCCCTTCCCCAGCCTGGTGGCCCTCTGGACCCTCTCCAGGGGTAAGGACATTCCTCAGTCCCATCCCCCCTGCCCTGGGTTCATTTTCAGGCATCCCTGTGCTGCAGCGAGTGGGTTCACTGGTGGGAGGTTGGACCATCCCCACGGGCACGGCAGGATGCCCACACAGAGTCCCACGAGAAAAGGAGCAGGCTCTGCCCCCAGAGCCACCCAGGATGGGACAGTGTCCCCTCTCCTCACTAGTGACAGCGTGACCTTTCTTCTCACACTCAATTCCCCAACTGTGTAAGGTCACTGGGACACGGGCTGCTGAAGGAGAAGCACCCACATCTCCTGCCTTAAACACTGTTTAAGCAATAAAACAATATTTAATTGCAATAAAACACTGTTTAATTGCAATAAAACAATATTTAATTGCAACAAAACACTGTTTAATTGCAATAAACCACTGTTTAATTGCTCACTCGTGCTGATGTAGCGTTATGTGTGGCCAGAGAAGAGGAAATCAATGTCCACAGGACCTGATTATTATTTTTTTAACAAAGTACTACTAAAATGTTTGCTGAATTTAAAATTTCACTTATTTTCTCAATTGTACTTAAATAAATGAGAGAGTTTTTAAATAAATCTTTTCAATATATGTTTGGGGTTTTTTTAAACCAGGCCATAACAGGGTCTAAAATACAGATCATAGAATCATAGAATGATCAGAGTTGGAAGGGACTCCCAGAGGTCATCTAGTCCAACCCCCCTGCAAGAAGCAGGGACACCCCCAACTAGATCAGGTTGCTCAGGGCCTCATCCAACCTGGCCTTGAACGTCTCCAGGGATCCAGGGGCATCCACCACCTCCCTGGGCAACCTGTTCCAGTGCTCCACCACTCTCACAGCAAAGAACTTCTTCCTCATCTCCAATCTAAATCTCCCTCCCTCTATTTTAAACCCATCACCCCTTGTCCTGTCACAACAGGCCCTATTGAACAATGCTCTGAATGATTCCAGACATCACAAAACCAGTGCAGCATTTCCCCAGGCCTGACTGTACCTCCTCTTGCACTTGAGTCAAACTGTGAATCAGGCCTGTCCTCTCCTGGGTTAACTTTTCCAGCTCATCTGACTTGTGCTTCATTTCTTTCCTCATATCCTCCAGAAACGACCCAGTCTTGTTCTTTTCCACTGTCAGCTGAAATTCAAGTTCAGTAATGAGGCTTTTAAGCCTCTCGATTTCTTTTTCTTTATCTCCATCCTTCTCTGCAAGTTTGACCTGGGCATCTTGTAGCTTCCTGCCAAGAATTTCTGTCTCCATCCTTAAGTTACTGGTGGCACTGGATATTAAACCTGGGATCTGGGTTAGATTAGACAAAAAGCTGCATTAGTTTGCAGGCTGTGGATATCTTCAGATGTGTGGAGTTAAGTATGGGAGAAATTCTGACTTCAGGGGGAAAAAAATACACCAAAGTAAACATACATGTCCTCAGAGACCCAAAAAAACAGAGAGAGGTGCTTAGAATTTACATTATACCCTCAAAGGATATCAGAGAGCTGTAAATTCATTGAAACCTGCCCAGAACTGAGAGACTAATTGGGGTGTGCAAGATCAAACAGAGAAACAGAGGTTAAAAAAATGGGAAAATTTCACTTCTTTACTGCACACAGGGTTTTAAAACTGTAGTCAAGTATTTGTAGAGCAAACCAAGCCAAACTGGCATTTTTGGCTCTTTCAAACACTCTGTAACGAATTTTAAATAACTCTACAATTTATTTGACTTGGTTTTCCCCAGAATCCTCAAGAAATGTGTCAAATCTTTTGAAAATTGAGGTGATTGACAGGTACAATTTTCAGTTTCTATATAACATCAAAGCTGTCAGGTCTGAGCAGCTGGGAATAACCAGGTGGCCATGCAGCCACCAGTATGGCCAAGGGAAGCAGTTAACTGGCCACTGGACCTTCCTCCATCAGCACTGGGTTGATTTGGGAAGGGAAAAAAAGAAAACAACCCCCAGTGGGGATGGTTGGCACTTGTTGCAAACAACTAATGGCTCCAGCCTCCGGGTAGAGGAGCTGGGAGGAGAGGAAGAACCTCCACACCAGGTCAGTCCCACCCACACGGGTCCTTTTGTCCTGTTCCAGTCCAAACACAATAAAGCTGTGAGGAAATATTGTATCATCCAGGTACAGGACAGGACATAACGAAGGTCTAAGGCCTCCTCATACTATTTCTTGGATGTTTTTGTGCTCTCCTGCCCACCTTCTGCTGGAGCTCCTCGTGATCCCGCTGGTATTTTGTGATCAGTTCTTGCTGTTTTTGTCTTTCAAGGTCTAGTTCCACTCTCGCTTCCTCCTTGACTTTGAGGATGGCTTCTTTGTGCCTTGCTTCACCTCTGGCCAGATCAATTTCCATCTAGGGGACAAGGAGGGGTTAACCACATGGAGCAAAACTCATCTTAAGAGATTTAACCCGTTCCACGCTGCTATAAATGAGGTGAAGCCTCAGATTTTTCGCCGTGGCCGGCTCCTGACCAGCAGAGCATCAGGGCTGCATCCCAGGTGCCTGGATCCAGCTCAACTTCCCACTAAAGCCCAATGAAAACACTGCACAGTGAAATCCTCAGCTGGACCTTCAGAGAGATGATTTTTATTCCCCCAGAATCGATTAGGAGCTGGAAGAGACCTCGAAAGACCACCCGGTCCAATTACTCTCGAAGCACTTGCTCTGGGGGTAGAACTCAGCTCGTTACTGTTTTGAAAGGCAGCACATGGCATCTCCCATGCTAATAACAGGCTGTTGGCTCAATATTTACATTTAATAACCTCAACTCTGTCTCACCAAGTCCTTTTGTCCTCGCCTGCTGCCACTCAGCCTCGTCAGTGGGCAGCAACTCACCACAGAGAATGTTGCTGTGCTTCTGGGGACACCTACGCCATAAAAATTCAAATCTGAAAGTTCAGCCATAATTTTTTAATAAAAGCCCAGATTCTGGAGCACTACTGAGAGCTGCATACTGAAAAAATATCTTTTCCCAAACCAATACACTAATGTGGCATTTCCACAGGCTGAATTCCAACACACTTAATTGTAGCACGAAAAAGTACGAAATGCCCATTAAACATGCACCTAATTGCTTAAAAATATTAAAAGCAGAAAAGCTCAGATTGAGCTTAATTACAATTATCCAATGTCATACACTAATTATGTGCAGACATACAACAAATCCCCCCTAACTCTTTTTGGGGAGAAGATAAACTGGAAATACTTTCATTATTTTAAAAATTCAAATATAACTGATTCTAGGCAAGACATAGGCAGAAACTCCCCACCAAGGTTTAAAACTGGTGCTGAGTCTCAAAGTAGACTAGGATTATTATTGTTATTATAATTATTATTATCACCATCATAATTTCTTCTTCTTCTTTTCCTTCTTTTTTTCTTTCTTTCTCCTCCTTCTGTTCCTTCTCCTTCCTTCTCCTTCTCCTTCTCCTTCTCCTCCTTATTCTCCTCCTTATTCTCCTCATTCTCATTCTCATTCTCATTCTCATTCTCATTCTCATTCTCATTCTCATTATTCTTTTCTTATTCTTATTCTTATTCTTCTTATTCTTCTTCTTATTCTTCCTCTTATTCTTCCTCTTATTCCTACTATTACTATCATTATTACTATTATTTCAGCATTATTAGATAAGGGAAATAGGATTCTAATAGAAAACCCTATTTATTAACTGTACATCATTAGAGAAGTTGGAGGCTACTTGATTCCAAAGGCTTAAACCAAAATTAAAGCAGTAGGAAAAGACTGAGCTCATCATCCTGAGGACTTCACAGGCTTTACCCCTCTGAGCTCACAGAGCTGCTAAGCAGAACAGGAGAGGAAATGGCAGTTGATTTTCAAAGGAAGCCTAATGGCTGCTAATTGTCTGAAAACCAGTTCCACACACCTCATTCATTGAGATTTTTAAAATCCATTTAAAAATGTGGCCACTGGTCTTAAAAAATTAGCAAAAGAGATTATTTTTCTTGCTGTCCCATTAAAACAGTTGAAGATCTATCCATATTTTAATAAAAATGATGTTTCTTTAGTTTTCCAGTTTTAAAAATCATAAAACCCCAGATAATTTTAGACTTATGCAAAGGCTCGTTGACCCAAGGGAAAGATAACTGTCACTTTGTCACAGTTCTGAGTCTTCCCCCTGACAAGAACATTTTTAGAGCATTTTATTGCACTTTAATGTCTGTGATAGCAGAGCTGTAATTGCTCACTCCTCCTAGGAGCAGCATTTCTCTCCTTTTAACACCAGGTTGAACAATACCCTGACAGTGTGACCTCACTCCAAAATTACACCCTACTGCAGAAGGTCACAGGGCTTGAAAAGAAACGTACCTGATCTTAATTGCTGGGAGCCCAGAAATTTCCCTGAGACTAAATAAAGCTTTGAGACACTTGGTGCCTGCTGAACCAACGAGAAAGTCACTTTAGTCACCAGATGTGGAGAGCAGGAGAGTCAGAGCTGCTGCTCAACACGGCTTGTGGGTTCTCCTTCCAGGCTGGAGGCTTTTTGTGAAAAAAAAAACACAGTTATATTCAGGTTTAGGTTTGTTTTTTGTTCTTTTTGGTGTTTTTATGTCTTGTGGGACTCTCCAATCACCTGGACCTTCGCCCAAGCCCCAGTGAGCAGCGCTGTGTCCCACAGATGGAGCTGGAGGATTCCCCTGCACCAGGAGCTGCAGCACGGCCACGTTCCAAGCAGCCTGCAATCAGCTGAGGAACCTGTACAATTAGCACATATTTCATCATTATCTTCCTCTATCTTCCTGTACTTCTATATTTCTGTGTATATAATGTATTCATCTTACATATTAATTATTTTATATTAATTTATGTGTATTTCTTTGGTATATATTATTTTATAAATATATTTGGGTTAGACTTACAGGTTTTATATATATATATATATTTAATTTTTAAATCAGCTTAAAATATTTTTCCACAGAGGACCCCACACCAAAGTACATACTAACAGACAACTAACAAGTTACAACCTGGCTGTATCCTCATCCATAGCCTTTACTTCATTTCTTATTTCCCTTCACTCCATTAAATAAAGGAAGAACAGGCTGGTACAAAGGAGCACCCATGTATGGAAGGGGCATCATTCTCCCTCCCTCCTTCCTCTTCCTCCTCTCTGGGAAAGGAACCTCAGTGCAACTACCCAGAGGGCTGAGGTGGAAGGGACAACTCTGCAGGTTGGTGTCCGAGCCTTGAGTTGAACAACCCACGAGGGGATGTCCTGAGCTGCCTCCCAGGGACATCAAGGTTGTCACATGGAATGCAGGTACCACCACATCCTCCTTGTTTTCCCACCACTCTGATGTCACAGGAAGCCAGTGACAGCCAAACAGTGGAGGCATCAGCAGGAGCCTGTCCTGCAGAGTGACTGATGCTCCAGGAGCAGAAGGAGCTCCAGGAGCAGAAGGAGCAGAAGGAGCAGAAGGAGCAGAAGCCCTTCACACCTTAGAGGTCTGTCCTAGCTCCAGGACTTGGACCAGGCAACTCCTGCAGCTCTTTCTTCTTGTGAGGACCCAGCTCAAGTGAAGAGAGGAGCCGCCACATCCCCCTTCCCTGGTCCAACCCTGCTCCTCCACCCACCCCGCTCAGCACTGGTGACCTGCTGAGGTCCTGAGGCCACCACCCACCTCTCACCCAGCCACCTGCTCAGGTCCCACGGTGCCCAGAACAAGGCATGTCCTGACCTCTCAGCAGAGAACGTGCTTGGGGGGCAGGGGGGCACACATACCCCAAACTCCAGGCTGCACAAGCTTCCCTGCACCCCAGGCTGAAATCGATGCTTGTTCCAGGCACGTCAGATCCTGGGCTAGATAGAACTGGGTTAGTTGACAAGGTGAGGTTGGACTTGATGATCTCTGAGGTCTTTTCCAGCCTTAAAACCTCTGTGATCCTAATTTGGGGGTGACAGCTTTTTCTCCAGCTCTGTGGGGACTGGTCCTGACCTGGTGGGCTCAGTACATTCACCTCCTCAGAGCCAGGCTTTCAGGGCTGCCCTCCCAACACAGGGCACTTTGCAAACACTCCAAAAACCTGGGAAGTCTGGGTCAAACCCCAACATCTGCCAAGCCTGGAGACACTCCAAATGCCTTTTGTGTTCAGTCCCAACCCCGTCAGGGAGATGACCCCCTGAAGCCCCTCGCCCAGAGAACGCTGCTGCCACGTTGGGACCCCAGGAGATGGTGCCAGGCTCACCCTCCTCATTCGTGACAGTGGGCTGGGGCTGACCAAAGCCAAAAGAAATGGAACAGGATCCAACTGCACATCAGTGTTACCTTCTCCCTCCAGTTATCTTCACTCCTCATCTTCTGCCTTAACGTTTCCTGCAGCTGCTCCGTTCTGTTCTGATGAGAAATCAGCATTAACTCCCTAGAAACCACAAAAACTCGTATGTAAAGACAGGCTCTGCCCAGACCAGGCAACACCACCTCCTTGTTGTCCTCTGTGGCAAAGTGCTGGTCTTTTAGTTCAGCAGCCTTGTGCAATAAGCCTGTCTGGAGCCCCGAGGCACAGCACTAATCACCACCGGGTAATTGCACAACACCATCACAGCTTGATGTTCCCAAAGAAAACCCTGAGGTTGGTTTTTCTTACACAGGCATGAAGCTAATCCCCAAATATTTTAAATATTTCTCAAGTCAAATTTTGAAGAACACCAAAAAATCATTAGAATGTTCAAACCAGAATGGACTCAAACATTACTGTCATTAATTAAAAGGTTGTAATAGGTTTTGAGGCTTTAAATCCTTGGAACTTCCATTATTAGTGAGGTTCCCCCTGGAACAACTCGTGTATCAGGGCTTTCAGTTGAAGGGAAATGTTCCCAAATCAAGATGTGATCTCTCTCCATGCAACTCCTAAAGTCCAGGGAACACACAAAGCCTGTAAGGATGAAAAGAGCCTCAAGCCTCTTGGTGTCTGGTCCCCAAAAGCCACTTCTCTGAGCACACTCTGCATCACAGGCAAACCAAGCCCACTTTCCATCACCACATGATGGGACAGCACCTCCTGCTCTGCCAAGGGAAGACCACACCTCAAAAGGTGCTGGTGGGAAGCTGTCTGCACCCTCCACCAAATGCCAGACCATTTCCAATCACATAGTGGCACGGGGTCACCTTTGTGGCACTGTCACCCTGTGTGAGTTGCCAAGAACTCAAGGTACAGGAATGCAACAGCAATAAATGGGTGTTTTTGGTGCTTGTGCTGAAGCTGGGGCTGCAAAGCAGGGATTTTTTTCCCACTTTTTTTTTTTAATTGGCATTTTCCCCCCTTTTTTTCATCCAAATCTTGTCTATATTATAACTTTTAAAATTCACCCAATAAATTCCAATATTTCCAGAGAGGAGCTCAGGGCCACCAAGGCTTTCAGACTTTTCAGACAAGCAGGTGATGAGAGAGAGATCAGGGCAGGGCTGTCCTGAGCACACAGGCATGGCAGCAACCTCATAGCACACAACTGGGACCAGCAGGCCTCTCCCAGTCTGCCCAGTGCCCGCAGCCACACTCCACATCCCAAGCAGCACAAACCACCTCCAGCATGTCACTGCATCTGTCCTTTGGGTAGCAGTGGGGGAGGCTGAGGAGGAGCATTTTACTGTAACACATTTCCCACAGGACAATCTGGGCTGTGACAGGAGATGTGTTCCCGTTACCTTTCTTGTTTCAACATGGCCACCTCTTCCTCCGTTTGTCCAAGGAGAGCTTTAAGGGCTTCCAGCTCGCTCTCCACCCGGCCTGTTCTTCGTTTCAGATCTTCTTCTTTCTTTTCTCTCTCAGCCACTTCCTCCTGTAAATGTTTGCAGACCTGCTGGCAGATCAGGAGTGACTCCTCTTTTTCCTTGAGCTCTTTCGTCAGTCTGCGGAGGAAATAAAACGGTGTCGGCAGTGGAGCTGCTGAGGCCTCCTTTCAACTAAACCATGGAATCATGGAATCCTAGACTGGCTAGAGACAGAAGGGACTCCCAGAGGTCATCTAGTCCAACCCACCTGCAGGGACACCCCCAACTAGATCAGCTTGCTCAGGGCCTCATCCAACCTGGCCTTGAACGTCTCCAGGGATCCAGGGGCATCCACCACCTCCCTGGGCAACCTGTTCCAGTGCTCCACCACTCTCACAGCAAAGAACTTTTTTCTAATCTCCAATCTAAATCTCCCTCCCTCTATTTTAAACCCATCACCCCTTGTCCTGTCACAACAGGCCCTACTGAACAGCCTCTCCCCATCTTTCTTGTAGGCCCCCTTGAGGTCCTGGCAGAGCGCTAGAAGGTCTCCCCAGAGCCTCCTCTTCTCCAGGCTGAACAGCCCCAACTCTCTCAGCCTGTCCCCATAGGAAAGGTGCTCCTTGTTTCTACATGGACAATATTAGACAAAACCCTGTGTATTCTTAATGAAGTTAAATCTAATTACTTGAATAGAAAATCAGTAACTGATAATAGAAATAAATAACTTGAATACATTATTAACTGAATCAGAAATAAATAACTTAAATAAATCAGCGACAACAGAAAAAAAAAACTATTACTGTGTAAAAGCTGCATTAAAATAATGCAATTTTTGCACAGAATGCCCAGAAATGTGTGTGTTGAAATGTAACTTCAGCATTTACCTTGACTCAGACATTCCATTCTCATCCTTCATTTTTTTCAGCTCGTTCTGACAGACATCAAGTTCCGCTGACTTCACCCTGAGGAAACACCCCAAAAAAGCCCATTTGTCCCAAGGAATCCCAGCCCTTGCTCAGGCAGGAACCCCAACCTCACAGACTGAGGCATTATCTCACTTGCATTTCCCATTTCAGTTCAGGCAACAAACAAAAAGTCCCTCTGGCCCCAATGAAGATCCTGAATGAACTGGAGGTCACCCAGCGGAACCGCGGATCACCCGGAACAGGATCGTGCACCGCTGGCCAAAGCTCCACGTGAGGTAGGGAGAAAGATGAAGAAATAACCTCTTAGTAGGTAAGAGAGCTGGAAACCTTGTGGGTTTCTTGTCCTTATACCATCATTTCACCACTGAATAAGAGTGCACCCTCAGCAAGTTCCCTGATGACACCAAACTGTGTGGTGCTGTCCCCACCCCACGCTGGAGGGGAGGGATGGCATCCAGAGGGGCCTTGACAGGCTGGAGATGTGGGCCCGTGCCAACCTCATGAGGTTCAACCAGGCCAAGTGCCAGGTCCTGCATCTGGGTCGGGGCAATCCCAGCAACAACTCCAGNCCTGGAGAAGAGGAGGCTCCGGGGAGACCTTCTAGCGCTCCAGAGGAGGCCACAAAGATGATACAAGAAAGATGGGGAGAGGCTGTTCAGTAGGGCCTGTTGTGACAGGACAAGGGGTGATGGGTTTAAAATAGAGGGAGGGAGATTTAGATTGGAGATTAGGAAAAAGTTCTTTGCTGTGAGAGAGGTGGAGCACTGGAACAGGTTGCCCAGGGAGGTGGTGGATGCCCCTGGATCCCTGGAGACGTTCAAGGCCAGGTTGGATGAGGCCCTGAGCAACCTGATCTAGTTGGGGGTGTCCCTGCTTCTTGCGGGGGGGTTGGACTGGATGACCTCTGGGAGTCACTTCTAACCCTGATCATTCTATGATTCTATGAATAACCATGGTTAAGCTTCATATTTACATTTAAACAGATATTTCACATGTTATTTTATTAAACTCTACCCTCACAGCACTGCAGTTTTAATATTACATTTGGAACCCCTTTACTGTTTATTTAACCGTGTCTGTGACATCTATTCTTCTTCATGCTCAATGCTTGGATTATCACTACAGCATTTGGTTGCTAAGCAGTCCAAATATTTGCAACTGCATTACAACCAGACCCTCTGAATATAGGAACTGAAACCAGAAAATAACACATCAGAGAAGAATGAATCCTTGTCTGAATTTCAGGAAAAACCACAAGAAGGTCAGTGATAGCCTGTCTCGAGACTGGCAGCACCAGTTCATTGGTCTTCAGCTTAGTATTTGAAGGATGTTGAGATACTGGGGTGTGTCCAGAGAAGGGTGATGGAGCTGGGGAAGGGTCTGGAGCCCAGGTCCTCTGAGGAGGCTGAGGGAGCTCTGCGGCTTTTGAGTCTGGAGAAGAGGAGGCTGAGGGGAGACCTTCTGGCTCTCTCCAAGTCCCTGCAAAGAGGGTGCAGAGAAGTGGGGTCGGTCTCTTCTCTCAGAGAACAAGTGACAGGACAGAGGAAATGGTCCCAAACTGCCCCAGGGGAGCCTGAGGTTGGCCATGAGAAGAATTTCCCCCCTGAAAGGGCTGTCAGGTGTTGGAACAGGCTGCCCAGGGCAGTGGTGGAGTCCCCATCCCTAGAGAGATTGGAAAGGCCAAGAGATGAGGTGCTGAAGGACATGATCTGGAGGTGGACCAGGCAGGATCAGGCTGAGGTTGAACTCATTGAGCTTAAAGGTCTCTCCCAACCCAAGGGATCTGGTGATTCTATGACTCTATTTGCGTTGTTCATTAGTGAATTATAAAGGCTGATGGTGCCTCTGGATTATTTTCTATGCTATATGCCAGCAATGTGGATTTTAAATACTTAGACCTCTGTTCCTGATGCTTGGGGAGGTGACAACACAGGTCCTACCAAGCAGCCCTGTATCTGGATGGGACCCTGGAGTCACCTGGCCCGACTCCACTCCAGTAAAGCCTGGGCACACGAGGTGACTCCTCTGCACTGGCCTCCTTGGCAGTTACAACACTCACCCAGAGAACAACGTGCACAACAAGGTTTAAGAAGATCTGCATCTCTTTTTTTCTTATTTTCTCAAGTTTCAATCAAGTCCTCACTCCTGCTGTCCCCTGGACCCGTGGGCTGCTACGGATAGTGCCCGACGGAGCAGAGCCAGGTACTGCTCCTCCCGAGTGGGCTGGAGGTGGAGCAACCAGGTTATTGGCTCTGTGCAGGCTCCTGGCCCAGCCAGTGCTTCAGGTAGCCCCCACAAGTCTTTGGTGATGCTCTAGTTTGGCTCTACCAATGATTTAGGTTTTTCCAGACTCCTACCTGAAACCACAGGCCCGGCACAGGCAAATGAGAGACTGCAGTAATTAGCTGGTGCATGGGGAAAAGTGACAGCACATTTACATTTGGGGAGGGTGAGAACAACAAGAAACCCAAGTCACTTAATTAAACACAAAAGTTTCTGGCCAGTGTTATGGTGCCCTTCCCTCCATCCCACAGGGCTGAAGTGAAGTACCAATCTCTACATGGGTTTCCAGGCCAGAAGCTGTGTGGATTTTACCAGGTTTATCCCATGTTTGTGGGTGAAATGAGGCACCAGCCTGAGCTGAGCCAACCCTCCCTTTGCTGTATCCGTGACCCCAGGTGGAGGCAGAAAGCCCCTGGTTCCATGCTGGACACGCTTGGCCCGGTTAGAAACATGGATTGGTTGATAGGAAGGTAAAATACACTCTCTGTTGGTCATAACCTTCTCAAATCACCCTGAAAAGCAGCACTCTCTGGGAAAAAAACCCCACTGTGGTCTGCTATGGCTTTATGGATGGTGGGAAAAGAATCAAGCAAAGAGTGTCCTTACATCAACAGCTTTTTGTAGTGGTCCATCTCGGCCGTTACCTTCTGCAGCTTCAGACCAATCGACTGCACTTGGTTTGTTAAATCTGAAAACAAAAACATGGGGTTCATGGATGTATTTGTATTAAATTAACTCACTTTTATACACAAGGTGGTTTATTTCCAGCTCAGACAGGCTGGAGTTGGAAGGGACTCCCAGAGGTCATCCAGTCCAACCCCTCTGCAAGAAGCAGGGACACCCCCAACTAGATCAGCTTGCTCAGGGCCTCATCCA
>VXBZ01009394.1:65434-81898 GCA_013399135.1 Heliornis fulica
CCCCAGCTCCCTCAGCCTCCTCGTAGGGCCTGTTCTCCAGACCCTTCCCCAGCTCCCTCAGCTGCTCCTTTACAAGTCATGACCTCACATCTTGCCTTCACACCGGCTCAGCTGCCGGCGGAAGGAATCCCAACGGCACAGCCCTCTCTGGGTCGGTCCAGGGAATGAACCTCTTCTGCATCACCAAGTCTGGTCTGAAATGACTGCACCTAATAATAAATGTACATCCACCAAGTTCACCTGCCTCCAGCTTCAGAAGTCCATTTCTTACTACCTGGTTGGGGACTGTAGACAAGTGGTCCGGCCACTCTGAGCACATCGGTCCGCTCCGGTACACCGAAAACCGCACGGGGAGGAGGTTTCCTTTTCCCCTTCTTTAAGAGTGGTTTGGGGAAACAACTGGCAGAGAGCCTGGTTGACAAGACAAGTTCTGACTCATTACCCAGGTCACTGATGGAAAGTGGCTGGGGCAGTCCCACTCATGCTCTCACCAAGAAGCAGAGAGGCTGCACGTGCTGCCCTCAGCCCTGATGACTGGAAGCCTCCAGCGTCAGCGCGTGTGTGCCAGCAGCAGGCAAATACTTGAAGAAGAATCACAGGTTGAGTATTTTTTAGCTTGCCAAGCTCTAGGAAGTACCTATGGTGATGGCTCAGCCAGGCTCAGGTTCATGGCAGCTGGCTGGTGGGCACCTCTGAGGGTTGAGTGGCTCCAGCCACTGCCCAAGGCAGACCAGGTTCTCCGTGGTCGTGCTGCTCCGAGCTCTGCACAGCCCGAGGCTGGAGATTCCCCCAGCACTCTGGGGCTGGCCAAGCTTTTCCCAAGGTCCATCCTGAAGTTGTAGCTGGTGTCCCCTGTGTATCCCCAGGAGAGGTTGGATCCATCACCTTCCTCTCCTCACGCCTGTCACTTCCCTGACTGCTGGTGGGTCCCTATCAACCAGCCAGGACCGACCCAGCTCTCACCATGATACACTTCCCTGTGTTCAACTAATCCCACTTAATCTCTTTCCCAGCCAGGTCCACCCAGAGGTGAACACACACACCCCCTCAGACACTCCCGGTGTCACCGCAGCCCAAGTCCCCATTTGTCACGCTGAGGGACTGCATGAAACCTCCTGGTGGCTGGTGGGTGTGAGAAGCACCCTTTGGTCAGGGAACAGTGAGCAGCAGCTGAGCAATGTCAGGCACAGAGGGACTGGCCAGAACTCAGAGGCAGACACTGCTGGTAGCTGGGGAGTAGGGCAGACACAGCCCTGCAGCATCTGGGGTTGGGAAATACTGGTCGCTTGAACTGGGAAGACAGTCAGGAGACTGGAGTTGGGAGAGCACACAGATTCCTGGCCAAGTCAGGCTGGGACCTTGCTCTTGTTGCTCAGTTCCTCTGGTATTGGGAGAATCAGGATGTTGTAAGCATCCTTCAAGACCTACTACGTAACTACACCTAGTAGGGAGCACTACAACCCTGAGTAAGGGCCGCTGAGCTGCGTCAAAAGGGGCAAAAACATTTACTCTCAAAGGCAGATTTATTTTAAAGGCAGAGTAGAGAAGCTGTGAGAAACAGGAAAAACACTGATGAAAAATGACTGTGTCAGGGTGGGAATAACTTGCCTCAGAGAATGTTTCTAAGGAAACCCAGGGAACTAAACACTCACAATCCTTGTGCACCCCGAGCACAGCTACTCACTCTCATTTGTAATATTTCCTGCATTGTGCTCCCTGAGATAAATCCTTTTTTATTTGTGAGGGACAAGCACGAGCCTGTCTGGAAGGAGCCCAGGGCTGGACTCTGGCTGTAGGGATTGACATCCCTCCTGGAGACCTGAGTGGTGGGTGCCACCAGGAAACCTCCAGACCTCTGGCAGCTGCAGGAACTGGGAGGATGGGCCAGGAAAAGGAGTGTCTGCTGCTTATCTCCACCAGCACATGCTGCTGCCCAGTGCCAGGACGGGGCTTTCTGGCCTCTGCTCCGAGCTTGTCTGTCAGCCCTTGAGGCCCATATACAAAACAAACACAAAGCAAGGGAAAGGACCAGATTTACAGATAGTTCTGAGTGGTACAAGGCCAGAACCCCCTCAGCACCCCCAAAACAAGCCAGCAATTGTACACACCATGCAAACATGAGAGCAATCTTTTCCAAGGCCTTCTGAGGTGCTCAATGAGAGAAACAGGGTGATCTCAGCAAAGGAAAAGCCACTTCCCTGTGTGGGTGATGGAGCCCTGGGACAGGCTGTCCAGAGAGGTTGTGGAGTCTCCTTCTCTGGAGACATTCCAGACCCATCTGGACACGTTCCTGTGTGATTTAATCGAGGTGACCCTGCTCAGGCAGAGGGTTGGACTGGAGGATCTTTGGAGGTCCCTTCCAACTCCTGATATTCTGTGATCCCGTGAAACCCCACTCCCTTCTGTCTCCCCCCACACACACTGAGCACACCAGTTGTACAATCTGAGCACTTGTGTGGTCAGAGGGATGGGTTCCACCACCCCTGCTCACACATGCCAGCACCAAAGGATCTCTGAAGTCTGGATTTTGTGCACACGTTGCTGGTGTTTTGAAGCTGAGCTCACTGGGATGTGTCAGCACCATTCCTGCAGCCCAACATCTCTTACATATTAAAATACATTTGAAACGCTGCCACTTACCTCTTGGCTGGGAAACTGAAGGTGAGAAACCAGCTTCTGACCTTGATTTGCCTTGGAGACAGACTTTTTTAATCTTTTTCTCAGTGTTTAGGCCAAGCAGATGAAACAAAATAGAATCAATCCATTCTCCTCAATGCAGATTTTCCTCAAGAAGCCAAGTGGGGCCCTTCTCTAACTAATTCACACTCAAACTCAGCATCATCCCAACACCTACTTGAGGAGAACTAGGACACTCTTCTTCCCATTGTATTAATCTGTTTCCTCTTCCACTTTCAGAGAGGGCTGAAAGGCACTAATGAGCCATCGCTTCTAACCCATTTGTCACACTCTGTTCCAACACCAACACTGCACTCCCCAGCTCTCACCCTTCAAACTCTTAGTACTGCAGCTGGAAGGGATAATGAAATATTTCAACAGTACTTGTAGCATGAATAGTGGATATGTGAACCACAGCCTACCTAAAACTACAGGAAACTATTCTCTCTTTGGCTTTCAAAGCTCTTCAGCGTGGTCTTTAAAGTGTCATTAAAGACACTTCATGTAGATGAAAACACGGCTCCTTCTTTCCCACCCAGCACCCAGCTACTCCTACAGCTGCTGCATTTTTCAATCACCTCTCATTAGTCTCATTATGTCAGCAGACCACTGTGAGGTTTATATTGGGAACTTCAGCAGCCCATGAAGCTGCAGCATCAAAGGATTTGAGAGGCAGATTTCATGGGCCCAGCCAGGAATCGACACCCATGCAGGGGTAAACCAGCAACTAGAAATGGGACACAGGAAAAACAGCAATGAATTGGTGAGGAAAAAATGATTCTGTATCTGTGATTAAGTGGAGGGAAGGATTTGGCTGGTAAAAATAAGCAGAGCTATCACCTCCTCTCTTCTAGGAGCTCTGCTGCTGCTTCTGACCCTAAAAATACAGAGACACAATCACCAGACACTTTTTAATTTTCTGTTTGTTTGTTTTAAGTCTATTTGATCAGATGATTATTTGTCAGACCTTACTGAGCATTTTTCAAGACCTGTCATCTCTAGCTAACTGGGTGATGTGTTGTCAGTCTGAAACTGGTATGAAAACAGTAAATCAGATCACAAAGATCACAGAACCCCAGACTGGTGTGGGTGGGAAGGGCCCTCAGCCACCCCCCTTCTGTGGACAGGGACACCCACAGCACCCCAGGGTGCCCAGAGCCTCACCCAACCCATACTTGAACCCTGCCAGGGATCCAGGGGCAGCCCCAGCTTCTCTGGGCACCCTGTGCCAGGGCCTCCCCCCTCCCCAGGAAGGATTTGTGCCCCCCAGCTCCTCTCCCTCTGCCCTCCTGCAGCTGAAGGCTGTTCCCCTGGGCCTGGCCCTCCTGCCCTGGGCACCAGCCCCTCTCCAGCTCTCCTGGAGCCCCTGAGGGACTGAGACAGCGGTTCTTCTGCCTTGCACTCTCCTTCTGGACATCCACATCAAACATTTTAGTGCTTTTTAACAACTGATTTATTATGAAGTAGCTGCTACAGGTTCATATTCATAAAAATAAATGTTAAAATGCCTCCTACAAAGTGTCAGCCTACGCAGCTGATGTTTTAGCTGCTTCCCTATGATTTTACTGTCCTAACATCCTGTATGAATTCCAGATGTGATGTTTTATTTGTGTTTTTCTCCACAAAATCCCTGCTATTCCAAGTTTTTATCATACACAGTTTGAAAAAGAGAAACTCGACGTGCAAAGTAAGCGAACAGTGAGTCAAAGAGCACGGTGAGCAGCGGTCACAGCGACCCTCCTGCTCAAGCACTGCACCACCAAGATGCCTGAGAATCCACACATGAGATTAGTGAGTCCCACTAACCATGAGGTAACTTCCAGGGAACCTGTTCTACACGTGCTTCTTTTTAACATCCCTCTTCTCTGGAATCATATTTTAAAAGGGGGAGTGAGAGGAGGTGCAGCACTGCACTTCAGAGGCTTCTGAGGGAAGGGGTAGCTCTGTATTTCCAAGTCTCTTTATAAACATAAACAAGCAGCTTCCAAAATATTCCTTTTAAATGGATAAGGAAAACTAAAGAGATGAAGCCATGGACAGCAGAGACAAACCCACAGACTGTAGAGATAAAGCCATAGACAGCAGCTCTCGGCTAGAGAAGAAACACCGATGTAAACATGGATGAAACTCTTTCAGGATATACATTTTAGGTTTCTTTCAAGTTATGGTGTCATCTTCAGCGATGTCACCACATGAAAAATGGTCACTGAGTTCAGTAAATCCTGAGCCCTGAACTTGGTAGCCATGACCTGAATTCCACGAGCAGGGGGACTGTCGAGAGCGGAATCACAAGCGTCCCACCCGAGTGTCCCTGGAGGATTCTGGATGACAGGAGTGATTTTGGAGAGGTAACAGTAAGGTGACCCTTAGAGGTGTGACAGTCACCACCTGGACTAGGGATTATCAGGGCTTCACTTTGCCTCTTCCTACAGAGGTTGCTGGAGGATACACAAGTGTTGTCAGTGCTGTGGGAAGAAGCTGGTGACCACCCTTCATGCCCAAGGTGGGAGGGAAGCAATAAAGGCACAAGGAGGCACGTCCATAGGGCTGGGACATGGTACCAGTGGGACAAAGGCCCAGCCCCCAGAGGGGGTTTTGACCCCATCACTACAGAAACTAAACATGGAAAATGGAAAAATGTGGAAACAAACCCCACCAGCAGCACTGGCAGAGATATAAAGCCATGGATGGATTCATGGGGCTGGAGTGAAGCTCTCATCAGGAGCAGGGCAAGGGGGTGTTTTCATCAATTCTTCTCTTGGTAAAATCTTTGTAAGCTCCTGGTGATGGCAGGGGGGTGACAGCGAGCTGTGGAGTGAGACAGATGCCAGGACAGCAGGACAGGCTGAGGACACACAACAAACCCCTGTTATATCCACAGGTCATCAGATGTGATCTGCAGTCTTCTACTGTGCAGCATCACGTCCCCTATCGTCCCTGGTGCTGAGGGATCAGCAAAAACCCTTCACTGTGACTAGCACTGGGTACAGCTGCCACCAGTCTGACATGACAGACTGCGCACAAGGTGGTGTGGTAACTGCTGTGCCAATGTGATGACTCAAAACTGTGCCTGGAACAGCACCACCTCTGCTCTGAAGGTCTTAAAAACCTGAGCCAGCACTACTAAGGGATGCTGCTTTGGAAGGAAAACAGATCCAAGAGATAGGAATGTAAATAATCTCTTTGTGATGTGTTATTGTCTCAACACAGCTCACAAGATACTATCAAGAGCTACTACTGCTCTTACAGCTTTCAAGAGCACTCTCTAGGTCTTGAGACAAACTATCAAGGGTAAATCATTAGACAGACTCAAGTCTAATGAATGTAGGATAAAGACTGACTCACCCTGACCTACTTCTCAGCTCTTGCTGATAGCCAAAAATCCTGCCTGGCCTTTGACTTAAGATGAGAGCCCCCACCTTTTAACATCAGAGCCTTCTCCCTCGTGTCTTACAGGAGACTGACAAGGGACAGCACAGTTGTATTGTCCCCACCATCAGTGGTTTCCTCCCTCCCTTCTCTCTCTTCCCCTCACTCAGCAGAGTCACATTCACAGTCACAGACTCCTCAGTGACATACGATCCTGGTCCTTCTGCCTGCACAACACCCAGGTCTTACTGGGGGCTGAGCTGAGCTGCCCTCACATGAACAGCCACAACCTGGGGGCTTTAAAAAACTTCCTCTTGCATTCCATTTTACTCAAAATTCGCTGTAAACATCAAAACTCTCTTACCTAATGTTTCCTTTTGTAGCTCTCGGCACCTACTTTGCAGCTCGTTCCCTTGCTGAAGAGAAGTTTGAAGCTGTTGAGACTTGAGCTCTACCGTGTCAGCCACCACCGTCAGATGTTTCACCTTTTCTTGGAGGCACTCATTCTCTCTCTGGGATTTTGCTAATTTTTGATTCAATTTAGGTATTTCTGGGGAAGAAGAAAAAGAGAAAACACATACAGACTGTTGTCAAAAGTTACCTTCTTCATTAAAAAGTCTTACACTGGATTTAGGACTCCTCTGCGATCTCAAAATCAAATTAAAACACAGGAATACATTCCAAGTGAAAGAGTGGCAGAACCGTTGGAATCCAAGCTTTTTATCTAAAGAAGATATATGAACCACTGCTGACACACCAAACCACCTGCAGACTCATTTTGACATTAATTTGAGAAGGCATCAAGGGTGTTGCCCTCCGTGAAAGCTCAGCTGGAAGCGTTTGGTTCAGAAGATGTTCAGGCATGTGTATTACACCTCATTTTCTCACTCCTTGGATGACTACTGCTCTGAAACTAATCACTGAGTCCAGCTTCCTCACACAGGCTTTGCCACTGTCTCTCATCAGCTCTTCTAGATGGAAGAGCAGCAGTCCCAAGGATGTTTCCCAGGTGGTTTTTACTGCAAGGGAAAGGAATAATAAATCCTGGGTCTCCCCAGGAGAGTCCAGTTATCTTTGATGAGTGCATATGAAGGGTTAAGTTGTTGCCATTCTTTCCAATGCCTTCTCCAACTACAGCCCTCAGTGTTCAGCTGTCCAGAGAACTCGTGTTGCTCCTATTTACATTAAAGATGACAATATTCAAGTTAGACAAGGCCTAATTCTAATGTCAACTATTACATATGACGTATATGCTGCCCACACACAGACCTCAAATTCTTTGTGGTGCAGAGATTTTCATTACCTATCATCCTTCCCAACTGCTCCACACTTAATTGATTGTTAGACTAAATGATGTAAAGACCAAAATATTTCAAGTTCTTATACTTTTAGAAGGAGTTTTCAAACTAACCCAGCAAACTGGTCTAGGCATAAAGAGTAGCACCCCCATGTAACATTTCTCTACTGAAAATCTGGATGAAAAACAAGTTCTGAAAATCTTGTTGCAAAAACAGAACAGTAAAATGAACAAAAAAAAAAGCACCATATATGCTAACAGTGAACAGCACAGAAAATGGAACAGAAAAGCTTTTGAGGGGCATTCACAGGCAAGAAATATTACGTGTGACTAAACTGGTCTGGCTTAGAAAGCTCGACCTCAGGGTGTGGGTAACATCCAGCATCACCCTGTTCCCAGTGGGATATGTTGAACACAGCCAGGGATATGTCACACCTACAATCAGGACAAGGACACAAGTGGCTGCTCCACACAGGTCTTCTCTCTGTTTGCTGTACTACAACAAATAAACCAAATACTCTGTAAAAGAAGCCTTAAAATGTTACAAATCTCTCTGAACCTGAAGATGTTGGCAGAAACTCATGCTCACATTCCCTTTATTAGCTAGGAGTGGGCAGAGAATGAGCACAGGGGGAGAGGGATCTTGAGGGACACACAACACTAATTAGGAGATGAATCAAAATGCTTGATACTGACCCTGACATTTTAATTAATTGTTCTTATAAAACCAGAACACTAAAGAGTGATTTATCCAGTCATGCTCATCTTCATCAGACAAGAGGCCTCCTCCCTCCTTCACTCACTGCTGCCTGGGCTCTGCACCCCCTTGAACTCTGGGTGGGGATCAGGGGGTGCCCCAGTGGGATGCTGCCTACCCGCTCCTGAGGCACAGCTGCCCCACTTACTCCTCCCCAGGCCAAACAAAGGATCAGTGAAATCATCACAAATCACTTGTGATTGCACAGGAGGCATCAACTGCTGGGGAGCTGCTCTGTACAATGAAGCTTCGTGTTTCCTGAGATCCATCACACACCCACACAGGTTCCACTCAAACTGAGCACTTGGTGGTGGTGTGAATTTCAACACAGACCTACCTGGGAGAGGAACATCACCCACCATGCCCTTCTGTCCCTTCACACAAGGACAGAACAAGTGCCTTCAGCTCACCTACTCTGCCAGCCTGACAGAGCTGAGCTCCAGAGTCAACTCATCATCTCCTACTCACAGAAGAACCGTAAAGGAAAGAGTACAACTATGAAAGTTATGTCCAAAGGCTATTAAAGCTGCAGAAGTCAGCATGGGGCCTGTCTGGATGCTCTGGTAGTTCCAGTCTGTAATTAGCAAAGCTAATCTCTTAGCTGAGGCCAAGCAAAAAACGGCTTTCAGGTTTCAATCTGAGTTTTCAAGTCCAACATCAGCCCGAGGGCTGGGCACGACCTTCAGGAACAAGCTGTCAGTTGTGACTCAGCCCCAGCTCCTCTCTTCCTGAAGGCTGCCCTTGTTTGAGCAGTAAGTGGGCTGGGGGCCAAGGGAACTACTCCCAGTCCCTGTGGGCTGCTCCACGCCCCCTTCGGTCCCAAAGCCCCCTCGGATAAAGACGCTGTATCTGGGTATCTCTCTACCAGAGAGACAGAAGGAAGGAGCAGTTGCTACAGGTTTGTGTGTGTTGGGGCTACCCAAGGTGTGCACCGGTGGTTTGGGCAGGGGATGAGGTGCAGCTTGCCCACACGATGGGGAGGCAGCGCTGCAGGACCCTCAGGCAGCTCCACAAAGGGATACGGTGCCCCCGCAGGATGGGATCGGGTGCACGGGCCAGCACCTAAGATACAACACAGAGTAAAACACCTCCAAGTCTTTGTGTGGCAACCACATAGAACCACAGTAAGCACATGACTGATATTTCACATCATGCAAACACATAACTTCCACTTCAGCCTGACTGGGAACAACTGGTCCAACACACTAATCTAACTGGAATGGGACTGAGCTCAACTCAGGGTCTGTAATACTTTGGATCTGGACAAATTCATGTCAGAATTAGACATTAGGTAATTAATTTTGCCTTCTCATTTACTGCCTTTTGCTCAACTACCAAAAAAAACCCCATTTTATGTGACCCCAAATCATGGCAAGTTGCTTTACCTGTCAAAGCTTCTTTGCTAACAGTCTTTATTTGCAGAAAAATCTCTTCTTTCATGGCAGCCCAGTTCTCCAGGTTACTGAAGATGACGTCCTTAATACTGTCTAGTTCACTTCTGATAAAAGGGAAGAGTGAGACAGCCTTGCTCAGAGTTGAGCAATGATGTTCTAGTGTATTTCTGCAAGAGAAAAGTGGTACCAGACATAAGGTTATTAAGTGGCAAAATACTATTAGTAAACTTGGGAATGAAAGTAACCTTAGTAGCTACATTTTTGTTATACAGGAACTTACACTGTCTTGGGTTAAAATGATTTAGTGTGTGAGGATATTGATTTAGATTAACTGTCTCCCTGCTAAATATTGATTTAGGACTTGCATGGATAAGTGAAGAAAACTGGACAGACAATTGTACAGTTGCTGTTCACTGAGAAATCAGAGAAATCATATTTACATGACCACATGTCCCATCTTACACTGACTCTATAAGCAATATACACAAGAAATACTTCAATGCATTACAAGCAAGCTACAAACTTGATTTTAATCATTAATTAATGCTTTTTCTGAAGAGCTTACCCTGTTGCTAATAAGGTTGTCAATCAGCAGTGGTATTTTCTGGTTGTGTTTGCTAACACTCAGCATCTTGCTGTACTCAGGAGAAGCCAGAGCCACCAGGATGGTTACACACACTCTTCTCACTCAGAGTATCCTCCCCACCTGCACCCACATTGCCCCCAAATCCCCTCAACTCACTGGATTTTCTCACAGGGGCACAACATCAGCACTTCTGCCTCACCTGAGCACTTGTGATTGCTTATAGACAGCTTCCTTTTCCTCTTGGAAATAGCACAGATCTTCTTTCACATTTTTTAATTCATCTTGCTTGGTTTTAAGTTCTGCTGTTAGACCTTTTATCCTGTGGACATAATAATCACAAAGTATTAGTTGCACTGCTAAACAACCTCTTTGTTTCAGCTTTAAATTAAAATCCTGCTGAAAGTCTTTCCAAAGACAACAATCATGTTTTTCAGATGAGGTATCAGGTCTTCAGATGGAGAGAATTAATCTTCTGGCTGCTGTAGGAGCCACTTGAGCAACTCTTTCAAAACAACACTCACGCCACGTCTGTAAACCAGCGTGGAGATGCACACACCACGTATCAGCTCCTACAGAAACACCCCAGGAATCCCTTGCTCATTCACAGGAGCACCACAGAGCTCATTCAGCTTCCCAAAACCCAGGGTGTGGTTCCATTTGGATGCCCAATTTAGGGGCTACAGCAGGGAAAGGGAGGGATTTGTGCCGCAGGGCGATGCCGAGTCCCACCACGAGCTGCACAGGTGCTGTGTAGGACATGTGGGAAAAGGCATTGGAGACCTCAGTCTCGTACAAGACAGCAACTCTCTGACATCAACCAACAGCAAATTCTAAATATTTGGTTATTTATACTGTATTATTCCCCTTTGTTAGACTGTTTATTTCTTAATTTCAGACATTTGCAAAAGGTGAACCCCAATCAGTCAGTCTCGTTTCCCTCTGCTCAGAGTTTCACACTCCTGCTCATCAAACTGAACTTCTGCACTGAAAAACCTTTCACAAAAAAAACTGTTTCCACCAGAAGTAACTTCTGTGTACCAGGCAACAGCATTAGCATCAAAGTGATCACAAGTGTCAGGCTAGTGAGTTATTTTCCTACTTTTTTCTTAAGTAGACAGCCAGAGGATCTGGATTAGCATTAGGTTCCCACGTTCCCAGCTTGACCCACAATATTTCAGAGAGAAAATCCATTTATTTCACTTCCCCCTCTTCCTCTCAGCAGAAACCCAACAGCCCCAGCAACAGATTTTGGGCCCAGAACCACAAGACAAGGAAGGGTGGTGACAACTGCTGGCTGGGTGATGGGCTCCTGCCCGAGCCCCTGCTCTCCATGGGTTCCCCTCCATCTCCTAACCCACCTCAGGATGCTGCAAGTGCTGATTTTATAGGGGAGGATCAAAGGAAGCTTCATGCTTCCTCCTCTTTTCCAGGGAGCTCCACCAGAACAGCTTGTGAGGGATTTTTAATTACAGTGCTGGTAACAACTTTCAGTATTTTACTACAAAATCCTAATTCTGGGAATGGGAAGGAAAAGCTGGCTGCAATCTGGACTCACAAAGATATTGTGTACCCACCCTCCCATTAGAAATGCAAATTAACATGCCACACTTGAACTTCAATTACCCTTATTTAAATGCAATTATGACCCTGCACAAGTAGAATATCTGCACTGGGTGAAAAGTGAACACAAAGATGATACAGGCTCATGGTTACATACAGGAGTACTCAATGTATAGTAAGTATGAAGTGGAGCAAGCCCCATGTTCTTGCTCTGCTGTGGAGGAAGAGCTTGTTTCCCAGTGAGCCCCAGCCTCAGCTGCATGGCAGCATCCCACAGCCAGGACCAAGGGACACCACTGCTCTCAGGGACCTCACTCTGTCCCCCAGAAACAGGGAGAGATGAAGCCAGACCTCAGACTGAGCTGACCCAGTTGGGGCTTCCCCCCATTGCAGTTCAGCTACTGCAAGCAGAGTAAATGAGCTCTTGGTCCACTTGTAATTCATTCTCAAATAATAATTTAATCAACAAGTATTTTACAAGACCAATGGATGGCAGAAGAGTTACATCAACCTTTGTTTCAATTTGAAAAGGCAAAAGGAAATTAGAATGACTTACATTAAAAATAAAGCTATAACATTAGTGCACATTAGTTTGTGTTGCCAGATCATCTGCAGCACACTTGCAGCAAGATGCAAATGAAATGAGTCCTGATAAAGGAACGTGGCTCTGTAGGGCTCTGCCAAACCCAAACCTGAACTCCTGGTTGTTAAAGACTCTTTAAAGTCCTGTTTGGGCTCAACTACAAGGGAAAAAAAATGAAAAGATAAAACTTATTGCAGGCTTTTCTGGTATTACCTTGTTAGGTAACCTCCTCCTACCTATACATCTTGTGGAAGTGAAGTGGAAAATAGCATTGGGCACAGAATCAGAGCAGTGCCTCTGACTGCCAAAGAAATGTCCCTCCCTGTAATACTTACAGAAACTCAACTTTCTGTTGCAGATGACACATTCTGCTAACGGTACCTCGAGGAGAAAAGCAGCGACTTCTCATCAAACAGTAACAACCCAACACTCTGGGATCCACGGAAAACCAGGTGCTCATTTTCTATTCTTACTCTTTCCAGCACAAGGCAGGATTTGAAGACCTTTTGGTTTAAAAAAAGAAACTTGCAAATAAGCATGGCCACATTTTTCCTCCTCTTTCCATTCCAGAGATCTGAGAGAGTGAGGTCAGCAGAGAGCCTCGACCTGGGAGCGCAGAGGGGTGTTACTGGTATGTTCTGGCCATTGGGGCAGAGAAGAGCAGGTGGAGAAGGCAGAACTCCCCATCTCCTCTCAGCACCACATGGAAGAAGACAAACAAACATGTTATTTGGGTGGTTATTTAGCACAAGGGGAAAAAGTTCAGAGGATTATTAAATGCTGCCATTAAGAGCGAACGGCGAGGACACGGCGATCTCCTCCTCAGTCCTGCGGTGCAGAGGAGCTGTGACAGTGACATCCCAGCGCTGCAGCCAGCACACTGTCACAGTGATCACAGGAGGAAGCCTGCCCAGAGTGGGAGGTGAATTATAACGTGTTAACCACGAGTGCTGACAACAGAAAGAATGGCATGAGAAAACAAAGCGGCTCCTGCGAGGGATTCTGGCCAGCCAGCAAACACACTCGCTGTCCCGAAGCGATGACAAGGGCAGTGAGCAAGGCTCTTCAGATACAAGCCACTGTGCTCCACAGAAGCTAAGAGCACAAGAAATCACCCTGTCTCCACATGCCTGGTCCTGCACTTTGGTTGCAACAACCCCAGGCAGCGTCACAGGCTTGGGCAGGATGGCTGGAGAGCAGCCTGGGGGAAAGGGACCTGGGGGTGTTGGTTGACAGACACCTGAACATGAGCCAGCAGTGTGCCCAGGTGGCCAAGAGGGCCAATGGCATCCTGGCTTGGATCAGGAATGGTGTGGCCAGCAGGAGCAGGGAGGTGATAATCCCCCTGGATTCTGCACTGGTGAGGCCTCACCTCGAGACCTGTGTTCAGTTTTGGGCCCCTCACTTCAAGAAGGATGTTGAGGTGCTGGAGCGTGTCCAGAGAAGGACAACGAGGATGGTGAAGGGTCTGGAGAACAGGCCCTACGAGGAGGCTGAGGGAGCTGGGGAAGGGTCTGGAGAACAGGCCCTACGAGGAGGCTGAGGGAGCTGGGGGTGTTTAGTTTGGAGAAGAGGAGACTGAGGGGAGACCTTATTGCTCTCTACAACTCCCTGAAAGGAGGTTGCAGTGAGGTGGGGGTTGGTCTCTTCTCCCCAGTAACAGGTGAAATGGCCTCAAGCTGCACCAGGGAAAATTGAGGTTGGATCTTAGGAAGAACTTGTGTCCTGAGAGAGTCCTCAAGCATTGGAACAGGCTGCCCAGGGAGGGGGTTGAGTCCCCATCCCTGGAGGGGTTTAACAGACGGGGAGATGCAGTGCTTGAGGACATGGTCTAAGGGTAGACTTGGTGGCGGTGGGTTAATGGTTGGACTGGATGATCTTAGGGGTCATTTCCAGCCTTAAAATTCTATGATTCTATGATTCCACAGGCTATGGGGCACACAGACACCCTACAAGTGCCCCCCACGGACCCATCTAAGCTGGGGTGAGCAGTTGCATCCCCAGTTGCCTGGAGTCAGCAGGGACAGAGGACAAGGGGACACAGCTTGAAGTTGTGCCAGGGGAAGTTTAGGTTGGATATTAGGAAAAATTTCTTCACCAAAAGGGTTGTCAGATATTGGTACAGGCTGCCCAGGGAGGATCTTGAGTCACCATCACTGGAGGGGTTTAAGAGTAATGTTGTGCTTGGTGGTGGCATGGTCTGGTGTTGGACTTGGTGGGACTGGAGAGATGGTTGGACTCAATGCTTGAAGGTCTTTTCCAACCGAAACCTTTCTATGATTGTGTGAAAAAGTTTCACTTCAGTATTTGCAGCCCCATGAAGCTCAAGGACCTGCTCAGAGTTGCTCCTTTTCATTTCAGCTCCCAGCACTCCTTCCAACAGGTAAGCCAGCCTATGAAGAAGCCAAGTATTCATTCATAAACCTGACATGGGATATACACAAACACACAGTCTGCCACTCTCTGGCATCATCCTCAAGCTTCCTGTAATCCCATCTCTCTATTCTGCTCAGCACAGACCACTGGGGTTAGACAGGAGTGTTCACCAGTTCTTGTGTGCCAGCACAGAACCATTGCCCTCTGAACTGCAGGCTGGCACACGGCCCAACACAACAGCAAACGAAACCATCTCTGACAACCAGCCAAGAGGTTCTTTGTGAAGGTCTCCATCAAGCCTCGTGTAGCCTGAGAGTCATTCCAGATCTTGCATTAATTGTCACCTATGTTAGTTATCTCAGCAGAAACACAAGGTGCCTTATGAAGACAGCCTGGATAACTTTGGCTCCAGCCAAGGTGGTCTGAGAAGACAGTGACAGATAGATGACTGCCTTGTCACACACACTTCAAAACCCATCTCTGAAGAGACCCAAGGTTTAGCTTCTCAAAGTGACTAACCCAGCTACCAGTTCATCTAGAGTAACTACAGATCACATCATCTCAGCTGGAGCAGTCCTACATCACTCTGACAGTACTGAGTAACTCAGGAGTAGCTCCTCAGCAGTCTGCAGAGTTACACTGGCTCAGTTAAACAATAAGGTTACACTTAGGAGTCATTTGAGAACTGCATAAAAAAAGAAAGGATGCCAAGGCAAATTTATAGATGACATTTTATTTATACTACAGATTTACACCAGTAAATTCAAACAGAAGCTTCCCAAGGTGTATGTTTGACTTTGCAAGTACAGCAGAGACCGTATATTTACACAAAGTAAGACAACACACAGTGTTTCCCTAACATAATACAAATACATTTCACTGTGTTTGGATTTTTTTCAAACCAGACAAGCGTCTTGCCAATGAAACCAACTCTGTTGCACGTGTTATTACATCTCTGAATGCAGACAGAAAGCAAGTTTTCCCTCTGAATTCCAAAGCAGTCACAATATGAGTAAACCCCTCTTTTCACTACTTCTTCCATGCCAAACAGGAAATTCTGTTCCATTTCTTCCCCCAGATGAGGGGCTCCCTTGCCCTGCAAATCCACGGAGCCCACAAGCCACCTTCATCCATCCCATCCTCACCTCTTCCCTTTACCAGAGCCTCCTTCAGAATGAAAAGATGAAAGAGCTTAACCCAGATTGGTCTCTGGGAAGCTGCCTTCCCGCTTTGTGGTCTTAAAAGCGGAGTCAGGTGCAAGAGGCAGGCGAGGACAGAAGAGAAAATAGATATCTGGGTACTGAGGATTACCCTGAGCTCACCCCGACCCCATCCCAGCGCCGCTGCTACAGGGCCATGGAGAACTCCAGAACATAACACCTTGTCCTGCACACACATGCACACAGTATTAACCTTCTTCAGCCAGTAACCACCATGATGCAGCTGCCACTCAAAGATGATAAAGGAATCCCTGGGGATTTCAGCAGGACCTTCAGCCTGAGAAGGGACCTGATGGAACACTTGAGACTTTGCAGTTACACTCAGAATCCTTTTACAGCTGCGGAGCAGATCTCACATTAAGGTACAAAGTGGAGGTGAGCAGAGGGTTAAAAAAAGTATTTCATTGAAAGCTTCCTGATGGGTTGTTCTTGCATCCCTGCTTTAACCAGAGGGCACCAAATCATAGAAATTTAAGGCTGGAAATGACCCCTAAGATCATCCAGTCCAACCATTAACCCACCGCCACCAAGTGTACCCTTAGACCATGTCCTCAAGCACCGCATCTCCCCGTCTGTTAAACCCCTCCAGGGATGGGGACTCAACCCCCTCCCTGGGCAGCCTGTCCCAATGCTTGAGGACTCTCTC
>VXBZ01009394.1:82587-96248 GCA_013399135.1 Heliornis fulica
TCCAGGCCTAGAGGTTGGTGGCCCTGCCTGTGGCAGGGGGTTGGAACTTGATGGTCCTTGGGGTCCCTTCCAACCCAGAGCAGTCTGGGATTCTGTGAAGCATTACTTCAGCCTCTCATACACGATTGTGGTGTCCACAATGACCCAGTCATTCATGAACAGGTAAATGCAGCCTTTGCTGCTGGATGTGATGCTGTGCTGGGACTCTGTGTTGGACCCAGCGAGGCTGTAACAGGGGAACTAGTCCCTGTAATCCTGGAGAGTTGTGAGCACTGAAACACAAAACCTCAAGAGCTGCAACACAAACTGTCCCAGCCACAAGCAGAGGAAGAACTGAAATACCTACCNNNNGGAAGAACTGAAATACCTACCTAGCCCCAAAACCCCGTGCCAAACTGCTGCTGGAGCTCTCATCCCAGCAAACACCTTTCAGGGCCATTTTTGCATTATCTGATGCTAAACACCGTGATAACTTTTTAAGCTTAACTTTAAATTTTAAATTTACCTATTAAATATGAAAATATATTTAATGAAATATAGATGAAGAGTGGGCATGGAAGCAAAACCACAGCTTTCTTGTTGTATTTTGCATTTTCCAACCACTGTTTCAGCCTCTTCCACTTAAGGAATCGTGTCTCCCCAGAGGATGGCTCATTTTATGGTGAATTTGGGAGAAGGCTGAGCATTACTCCAGAGTTCTGCAACTCACAAATCACTCTTCTGAACTCTGAGAACTAATTCATTGCTTGTATTAATAATTAATCTTGGCACTTAATCAATATGAAAAAAAAACCCAATCAACACTGGAACAACCAGGATTTTATCCCATCAGGAGCGGGACTGTTGTGGTTTAGCCCACGTTTACACCTTACCAACCCAGGGAGTTGCTGCTGCTTCCCTAAGCACTCATGTTAACCACAGGTACACACAACTTAAATAATTTAATCTAAAAGGAATAGAAAAAAATGAAGTAGTCTGCACCTAAAAAGAAAGCTGAAATCTCTTGGTCTAGCAGATATTTTTTATTTTTTTAAGAAAGTCTATTTAGCTTCAATAAACATTTGTCATAGGGGAGCAATGATGCTCTGTCAGCCCTGCAAGGACAGGAGATAATATGTCAAATAGTCAGTTTATGCCAATAGTACAAGGTAACAAGAGGGGCCCAGGATAGCAGTGAGGAGATAATGAATATCCAGACAAGTTACTTAACAAGGCACAAGAGTTGATTTATGGCCTGAATGAAAGACTATTGAAAGGATTCCACTTGATTTCAGCACGTTTGAAACCAAGTCAAGCCTTAGGGGGGAAAAATGCAGAGATAGAATTTTTTATTAATTATTCCATCGTTTCTACAAAGTCAGCTTAATGAAAATTTAAAGGTTACCTCTGGCAAATGATCTCAACTAGAAGAATGTGCTGTCCCTGTGTCTGGTGAACACTGCCAGCCTGAGCCATCAAAGGGACAAGGAGCAAAGGATTCTACAAAGCTACGGTGTTGTACATTGAGTATTGGGGGGTGAAGGAAGTTCAGTTCAAGTGAAAAGAACATGTTGCAAAGAAAAATATACATCTCTACCACATATATGCATTTTACTAGTGACATCACCAAATAGAAGCTGAATAAAACACTAAATTCTCAACAGCATCCCAACGATTGGTACAAACTCAAATTTAAGTGGTTCACAAAAACAGGGTTTTTTTTTTGTCTATGGGTGCTCTACCCACAGACAATCTATCGCTGGTTCTTCTGCAGCATTCCCAAAGCATTCCAGTCCAACCCCTGGAGAGCATCTTAATACCCAAAGACCCCATGGTATCAGCTTGCTCCTTGGCACAAGTCAGTCAGGTATCAAACATCCCTGTTGGGGTCTTCACAAGATGACTGAGGATTTTTAGCAGCCAGCCATAAACATGAGTGTTTATAGTCCTACCATAAATAGTGGAATGCATCAACAGATTCCAAAATATAATTATAGAAAATTAGGATATGGAAACCAGTACAGAGTATCCATGTTAAATCTAATCATGAAGAGTAGAAGACAAGAGGAAAAAAGGGAGGGATTCAGGTCAGGAAGAGGCCACAACTCTTGCATTTCTTTCACAGGACAGTGCAGAAAAGATGCAATTTGTTATTATTAAATTTTTAGTATTGTCATGGTGTCATAAAACAGCATAAAACCAACAGAAGGTTAATTAGGAGCCAGAAATACCTGCCCAGAAACTCTACAGCAAAAACAAGAGTAAAAATCCCACCTATAAGGCTAATTATATCATCTCACATCCATATCCATTGCAACCATCTCTCAGTCAAGTTCCCTGTACACTGTAAATAACCACTGTGGACAAACAAACCAAAGCAGGCTGGAAACTCATGCTGAAACCCTGAAGGCACTAACCATGGTGGCACAAAGCCTGATGCAGGTGGACACCAGGCTCTACAGCTGCTGCCACCTGGATGGCCTCGGAACGCTGCTTCCAGCACATGGATCAGCCACACAGCTTGGCTACAGCTACCTTTGAAGTGACAAATGAAGGGCAGAGGGATAAAAATAGTCTTTGAAAATTTCCTTTTATGGTTTGTTTCCCCCTGTGTCTACCCCAAAATGAACTTTTATGTCTGTCATGCTAATCTGAAGGTTTAGGAACCAAAGCTGTGCTGTAGGCCCATCCAAAGGACAAATATCTTTGAAGTATGATGTCCCATTCTATGTTAAAGTGATGTGATAAAGAAGCAGAACACAACAGAAGCACGTAACTAAGTGCTGAAAGAGAACACACTCAGAGGTTGCAATCACTGTGCCCTAACAACACAAACATGGCCCTGAGGTCTATTGTTAATGACCAGTGTTCTCAGGAGTACAAAACTCCCCTGAATCAGGACCTCACCAAGGAGCATCTGCAACCTGCTGGGTCAGAGGACCCACACCACAAATGGTTCCTGAGATCCCCCCAGTAGGGTAAAAGCTGCTCAGGGTAAGAACGTTGTAGCTCTTCGCTCTAGGCAACAAGTCAAAACTTCAGAACTGTGAAACTCCCAATACTGTGGATTTTCATTTAAAATATTACAAACATTTCTATTATGAGGTATTTGATCATTTCCCTTTGGGAGTGTGTGCAGGGGAAACACCTCAGAAATGCCTTCTGCCTTCCTTCCACTTGAAAGCTGTTGACTCCTAAATTACTTCAGCATCCAAAACTCGCTTCCAGGGAACACTATCAAAGATGATTTAAGTATTACAGCTACAAAAGACAGACACATCTTACTTGTATTTTAAATTTCTCTGGAATGAAATTACCTAATACACATACACAAGAATAACATCAGACTAGATAATATGCTCTGACCTTTCTGCTTTTGATTCACTGTCAGCTCGATAGCGTTCAAGGTCTTGGTAAAGAGACTGCAGCTCTGCTTGAAGTCCTTTTTCCCGTTCTATATTTCCTTCATAAAATTTAATCTCCTTTTCCATTGCTTTTACTTTCTCTTCCATCACCTTAAATTCATGAAGTACCAGGTAGCTGATTCCGCAGTATTTACACACCGTCTCATCCCGGGACATCTAGAAAAAGATAAAATTAATCATAGAATCATAAAATCATAGAATCACAGAATCATAAAATCATAGAATCACAGAATGATTAGAGTTGGAAGGGACTCCCAGAGGTCATCCAGTCCAACCCCCCTGTAAGAAGCAGGGACACCCCCAACTAGATCAGGTTGCTCAGGGCCTCATCCAACCTGGCCTTGAACGTCTCCAGGGATCCAGGGGCATCCACCACCTCCCTGGGCAACCTGTTCCAGTGCTCCACCACTCTCACAGCAAAGAACTTTTTCCTAATATCCAATCTAAATCTCCCTCCCTCTTTTGAAACCATCACCCCTTGTCCTGTCACAACAGGGAACAACAGGACAAGGGGTAATAGTAACAGTTTTAAATGGTAAGATTTTTTTTGTAAGAAGCAAGCTGAACAAAAACTCCTGAAGGACACTAAATCATAACAAGAATAACCTCAGTAATAATCATAAAGCAAATAATAATTAAAATAATAATCTGAATAATAGTAATAATCTGAAAATTTAAACTGTTTGCAGTTCTGGAGCATTTATGACCAGATGATGTTGCTTTAACAAGCAATAAAGACAAAGTTCTCCATTAGCAAAATGAAATCAAGCCCCAGCAGTGCCTTTCCTTACGATGCTATTTACTACTACAGGGAATCTCCTGCTGGAACTGTGAGCCGAAGAACCTCTGAATTATGGTTGATGCATTAATTTAAAATAAAAGCCTGTGTTTTATAAAGTTATCTCCTTAATGAATTTGTGATTGCTTGAGCCAGAAAAGTGTTCTTCACTGTGGTTTTTTTTTTGGCCACTCGTATCCAATTGAAGCAGTCAAGATGAAAAATGAAAAGCAGGAAAGATTGCTGGATTACATCACTCTAAAATAATAATTCAAAGGAGTAGGGCCTCATTATTGTGATGTAGTGTCCACAGCACTCGAGTGTTGTGGAAAACATAAACCATTTACTAGGTACGAAGCATTCATCACTGATGAATGATGGAAATACAGTGTGCATAATACTTATCTAATTGAAAGAGCATTTCTTGAATTGAGAGGCACACTCTTCTAAGTGATTAAATTACAAGGCTTTGTGGTGAGCAAGGCTGCTTAAATAGGAGCAGATAGATGTGCTCTTCCATTTGTACTTCCTACTCAGTGTATTAGTTATTTCCGTGTATTTTAACCATTTTCCCTTGCAGGGAATGAAAAAAAGGAAAAAAAAGCTGGTTGTCTTTCCAATTTCAGAACTTAATGTGCACAAGAAGCTGATACCCATTAAGTCAGTCACCAGACCAAGCCCAGAAGGTCTGGTGAGTCAGAAGGGGACACACGAGCATCTACGTACACACCAGCACGGACTGGAGATCCCTCCACACAACAGGCTCTGCCCCACTCTTGGGTCACTCAAAAATGCATTTGTTGGGGAATGGTTAGAATTAAGACTAGACCAGAGGAGACACTGATCATACAGCTAAGTAGCATCAAAGGAACAAATATTAAAAGTATTGGTAAGTTTGGAGACTCGACAGATGGGAAATGGAAGAGCTGTTGTGTGCTTGTGTCCCAGGAGATCAAGACACCCTTTAATCTTCCCTGCAATTATTATCAACTGTTGGAAGGAGTTTAACTGATGTATAGACTTAAACACAACCACTTAAGGAAACCAGAAAGCTGAAAAACTGAATGGTTTTAATCAAAGAATATAAGAACCCCTTGTTTTACAGAAAAAAAAAAGAAAAAATACCCAGACATTTTGGGATATGGGGATAAATGGAAAGAAATCTGATGGAATAAAACAGCTTTCAAACCCGATAAACTAAAGCCTCATTGTCCCATGACTCAACAAACTCTAGCACTTTAAATACAGCTTGATAAAAATGGTATTTCAGGATGCCCTGGAATTACCAGACCGAGCTTTATTTTCCAATTTCTTCATTTTGCCCATTTAAAATACCCCTAGTTACAGTTGCTCTGAATGAGCTGAAAATGCAAGTTTATTTTTCCTGGCAGCTGTGAACCGTGCTTGGAAATATGAAACTGTTATTCAGGATAACTACCATAAAGTTCCAAAGCACTGAAATTACTATATTGAAAAAGGACAAAATGAGCTGTTATAAGGAGCACAGGAGGGGGGCTCTCAGCCCAAAAGAACATTGTGCTCTCTTCCAGCAGCACCACGGCTGTCTCTCAAACAAACAGTTGGAGCAATTTCACCCAGCACCAGGATTAAAAACCAAAATAAAACAATCAGGGTCCTGAACCAAAAACATTTTATGCAAGCACTAGAACTTGCTCGTTTTCAAATTCAGTTTTGTTACTGAACTTAAAAATAAATTAAGCCCTAGAAGGATAAACATTGTCCATTGAGACTTAGTGGAAAATGGGTCCTGTTGTTCTTCATATCCATTCAGGTGAAGCAAACACCTCAGAGACCTTCAGGTCCAGTTGGATTTTTAAAGCATTTGCTGCACAGTCAAAAAGCCAAAATATATCAAGGAAAGCAGGACAGCTTTATACAACTGCAGCAAGGGATGAAACCCTTTATCAGAACCTTGGTTCTGTACAACCACTGCAATATACTGTCATGGACATGAGCTGGTGTGGAAGGATCTGTAGCATAAGCAGCAGCTTGTCAATACCAGTATGGAACTGGGCAGGCAAGCCAGCCCAAACCAAGTTCCACACCCCAGTGGGTTAACACCAATAAGCAAGGTAATGAATTTAAATCCAGCACATGGTGACCCGATATGCTTAGAAAATGAACAGGACCCAGCTGAAGGGGAATAGCTCCAGAGAGCAAGGCCTGAAGTGGGCAGGGTCACAGAATGTGTTGGGTTGGCAGGGACCTTCCAAGGCCAACCAGTCCCACCCTGCACTGAGCAGGGACATCTTCACTAGAGCAGGTTGCTCATAGCCCCATCCACCCTGACCTTGAATGTCTCCAGGGATGGGGCCTCCACCACCTCCCTGGGTAACCTGGGTCAGGGTCTCACCACCCTCAGAGTGAAGAACTTTTTCATAATATCCAACCTAAATCTCCCTTTTCTAGTTTAAAACAATCACCCCTTGTTCTATTGCTCCATGCCCTGGGAAACAGTTCTTCCCAGCTTTTTTATAGGCACCTTTCAGGGACTAGAATGCCTCTAGAAGGCCCCCACGGAGCCTTCTCTTCTCTAGGCCTCCTCTGGACACACTCCAAGAGGTCCATGTCCCTCATTGTGACCCTTCAATAATTTGGGAACCGGAACATTTGGTCTTTTATAACCAATTCTGACACTGAAGGCAGAAATCTTGAAGTGTTTAAATGAAGTTACCAGACAGAGAACCCATACAGGAACCTTCTAAATGGTCTGTTCAGGAGAAACTATTCCATTAGATCTCGTATCTTAGACACCAAACCTGACTAAGCCTTATACAAAAGCCTGTAGGAAGCAAATTAGTTCTTACACTTAAACTACCTTTCTGGCAATAATATTACCCTGGAGTAACCACCAAGAATGGATATTACAGACATGGTGATTTAGGCTTGGGATCTCATATTTCATTATTTATATTTGATCAAAAGACTGCTGTCATCTTAAATTGAAAGCAGGAAAAAAAAAAAACAAACTAGGGGAAAAGTAAGAGTTTGGAAGGAACAGAAAAGGAAACTATCTGACCTCTAACTAGAAAGGGGAAGGTAATTTTAGTGCTGTGGTTTTGGTCAGCCTGGAGAAGGAAGCTCAGGGCAAACAGGAGTTGAAAAGGGAACAGAGGGATACTAAAACCCCCCGATACTTGAGTTAGAACAGTACTGTGTGCACTGTAACATAAAGGGAAACAAACTCACTGGGACAAAGTGCTTCAGTGAGGGATCTCAAAGTGCATCTGATCCTCAGGACTGAGCTCCTGCTCTGAAGCACGTCACAGCCGATACCCCGAGCCAGGACTGTGTCCAGAACAGGCCGTATCGCAAGGTCCAGCCGTGACATCCCAGCAGCTGTTCCACTGCAGCATCCAGGGGAGTAGTTTCAACACAGAAAGGTTTTGGAAGAACTAATATTATTCCATGGTTACATGAATTTCTGTAGCTACCAAGGGCAAGTGGGAAAGAGAGCCAAGATGGAGAGTCACTCGAATTACGTCTGCCTCGCTCTGCGCTGCATCTGTAGAGCATAAGTTATAAGGGAAACTTTAAATTAAAAAAAGGAAGACAAATACTCTGGTGGTCTGGATAATTTTTAGCCTTTTGAATGACAAAACAGGAATTTATATAATTTCAACTTGACCAAATAACTACAGGGAGCGTCAGCCTGTGTGCTGCTATTCTCCTCGTCTGATGTTTCAGATCCCACCCACAAAAGTTACCAAGGTAACGAGCTAAATTCTTCTTAAAAGGAAAATAGCCTATTTTCTCACTTAGCAGTGCCTTGGTGTGACAACATCCAGCATATGGATCACTTATGCTAGAAACAGCCTGTTACAAGCAGCTAATAAATAGCCATGACTCTGAAAAGCCAGAACTTAAGTCCTCAATTAATGAGCTTTTTTTTTATTTTTATAAAGCTTTGAATACATTAAAATGCACCAGTAAAATAAGAACAGAGCCACGGGCACAGATTTATTCCTTGCACATTAATTTCACAGGGCAGGGGAGGGAGAGCCTTGGGGAACTGATAAACCTGCCATCCTCCTCGCATCACCCAGCACTCCTCAGGCATGTAAGGCTGTAGTAGCAGCTCTTACTTCCTCCCCAGTTTTCTGTCAGGACTGAGACTGCTTTAGCAAGGACTGGCCAAACAACCACCACAAAAAGGTGTTTGTCCCAACTATATTCATGGCAGAGCAATACATAAAACTCCAGGAAATGAAACACAAATAAATCACCATGCTGCAGCTAGGTGCTCCTAAATCTGTGTATTGATTGTTTTGCTTGACCTCCACTTGGTTCTACCTTATCTACTTTCCTTTTGCTTTACTCCTCTCCCATACTACTTTCCTTTTCCCCAGTTTGACCTTCTGACAAGCCAGCTAATCCCCATCATGCAGAAGGAAACCATTACTCAAACCACACAACTGATACTCTAGGAAGAAAGCAGCCTTTTGCTGTACATGCAAAACTGAGTTATTTGATTGAAATTAATATTTTTTTTTAATTCAACATTTTAAGAGTCTCAGTAGAAACTCCCCTTATTTAAAAAAATAAATAAATTATTGCAAGTCAAGTTTTCTACTCAAAGTAACACAGATTGCAATGCTAAGCCGTGCTGCATACATAATTACTTGCTCCACTTCCATAAAACAGCAGTTACAAAATAAAAATCCCAGTGTTTGCTTTGAGTACATATGAATAGTGTGGAAACAGGCTTGGAGTAAAACCAGAATGTCCCGCTCTCAAAAAATTTCATTCCAGGCATGCCCAGAAATAACCCATTTGTCACGACAGGAAATAATACTCAGATTTCAGGTAGCTTTAATTTTTTCCTGCCTGTGAGTAAAGCAAACTAATGAATCATAAAAGGCTGTGCTGCCCAGCTAGTAACTACACACACACTCATACAAGCCCTGCAGATACCCAACACGTGTCCAACAGGCCGGGCAGCCCTCGCTGGTACTCGTGAGCTGGGTGTTAGGGCACACACCAGCTCCCAGCCCAACACAGCCAAAGAATTCTTACAGAGGGAGCACAGCAACAAAACGTGATGCCTGAGCACACAGAGATAACTCAGCCCATTGTTAGCCAAATCTCTGATGATAAGCACTGACTCTGCTCGGTAGTTGTGGCTGTTGGGAAGCCCCTGGTAGCCACAGCCCTGTGACACAAGAGGGATTGCAATCCCTCCAGGTCATAGCAGCACATCTGGATGCTGGTTGTGGAAAGGGTAGAAAAGCTTGAGCACAGTAAATATAGTCCTAGCTTTATGAGAATGGCAAGAGTTAATAATGCTTTGCTACCCCAGGTGACCACCAGGAACCCCCAGTTCTCAGATCAAGAACAGAAGAACATCATCCCAGTTCCAAAGATTTGCTTCTGCAAGTCCTGACACCTTAATGCATAGCAGCCTGCCTTTATTATCTGGGAGCTGGTTTTCCCAAATCAATTACCTGAGTCATGGTTGAGAGCTTTGCACCTATTCTACAGCCAAACCCTGAAAATCTCAGTTGGAATGGGGCAACTCGTGAACATCCTCTTACAAAGTGCTCCCAAGGCACATGACAACAGGGCTCTGGAAAGACCTCCTGCCATTGTGCATGGCTACATTCCCGTGTTCATCTGGAGGGCACAAATGGAAATGCTGCTGCTTCTGAATTCCTACCAGTATCAACATTGCAAGTACTAAACACACAGCTCTGCTGTTCACTTCTTTAAGGCCAGTCCTGGTGGACAGGACAGAATCTTCAGCCAATTAACACAACCACGTAAGAACCTATCAAATAAATAACTCCAGGTTCAAGAACAGCAAGAAAAGGTAACATAATGTGCTCATAAAGATACCAAAATATGCCCAAGATACAGTACTCATGGCAAATCCAGTAAGCAACCAGATGCTGCTAGTACCATCCGTGATGTTTTGTGGGTAGTCAGATACCACGGAACGTCCTGTACTGATGTGCAACTCTGCTTCTAAGATCCAGCTCTGCTTGCTTAAGCTCCTGTGGTGAGAGAACTACTCCTGTAGTACTTCTCTTACTCAACTCACTTCTCTAAGGGCATCTTGTGCCCAATTAATTTTACAATTTATGTTAAGCAAAGGTTTTTGTTTGGTACTTTGAGGACTTGCGGTCTTTTTACTGCCTTTTTTTTTCCCCCCTTCAGTAAGATCTTCAGGGCAAAACTGCATCTCCCCACCTGCTTACACTGAATGGATAACAACAATACTGACAACCCCAGAACTTTAGTATATAAAAGATTTGTCTACCACTAGCAACAGACAACTAACAAGGTGCAATGTGATAGTCATGTTTTCTCTTGAGGGATAAAAAAAAAAAAAGGAAAACAGAACAACCCAGAAAGACCCCAAACAACAAAAAAGTGAACTCCCCAAAAATACACATCCATAACACTGCAGTAAACAGTTATTTTTTTTTTTTGCCATCCCATGTTCTGTGATACCTCTGAGTCTGGGTTTGATGGCATGAACTTTAAGACATGTGAATACATGAAAATGTAGACATTACAAACCAGTGATCTCTGCCCAGTTCTCTCTACAGTCCTGTGCCAACCCACTCAGTTACCTAAAGCACTTGCCATTGGCACAACAAATCCACAGGCATCACCTCTCACAACTACACAACCATCCCTGAAAAGTGGCCAAGAAGCAGAGAATACCCTCCCCAAAAACCCTGACAGAAGAGGACATCAGCTGCCTGGCTCAGTGATTTCCCTCCAAGGAAGGAACAGGTTCTCCTGTATCTGCTGCCAAAACCGCAGCAGTTGTTCTCAGCCATCACCCCCCACCACGTGTCACAGCTTCCTTCAACACTTGCAGGCTCCTGCTGCCTTCTAACCCCGAAAAGCCATCGCCTGGTGTGGTGACCACACTGATAACAGGCAAAGCCATAGCTCTGGGGGAAGTTCATTTTCTTCAGAAACAAACCATGATTTAGATCTTTACTTGGAGCGAGCCCAGAGATGATCACGGGGCTGGAGCAGCTCTCCTGTGAAGCCAGGCTGAGAGAGCTGAGCTGGTCCAGCCTGGAGAAGGCTCTGGAAAGACCTAACTGCGGCCTACCAATACTGAAAGGGGCCTACAGGGATGTGGGGGAGCAGCTGTCCCCAGGGAGGGCAGGGACAGGACAAGGGGGGGTGGCTTCACACTGGAAGAGGGCAGGGGTAGATCAGACCTCAGGAAGAAATTCTTCCCTCTGAGGGTGTGGAGGCCCTGGCACAGGGTGCCCAGCGAGTAAGAACGTGTGTACATGAAAAGTGGAGAATACAAGGGCAGGAAAGGCCTTGTAATCAAACTCTGTATCTTGTAGCTGCACTGCAACTCCAGTGTGAGTGGGTTGAGGGAAAAGAGGAGCAGCAGCAAAGGACACGTAACCCTGACACTTAACTGATCCCAGATCCTGGGTGGGTGTTGCCTTGGAGCTCATGTATCTCCCACTGAGGGGACAGGGCAGGATTTTGGCCTATTTTTAGCTCTCCCTGCATTTTCCTGTATCTCCATCAGTCGTGTTATTTTCCATAAAGCCTACAGCTCCGACTGAGCCCGCAACAGCCCTGAGCCCAGGACTAACACAGGCCCCAAGCTCCACGGGCAATTCCTGCACTGAGACATTTAGTACTTTTTGTACCATCACTTTGTTAATCTTCTCCTTGGGGCCTAACTATATACCTCAGTGTTGGGTCTGGCAAGCAACAAGGAAGCTTAATTAGTTACTGTGTGTTTTATACTGACACATTGGGTGTACTCATTTTAAATACGCTTTATTTTTACTAAGACTGTAAAGATTAATGCTGTTCTCAGTGCTCCCAGTCCTTCCCAGAGTGTCATCAGCACTTTCCTCATCGTAATCAAAGATCCAGCATGATGAAAAACAGAAAACACCGACACTCCCTCTGAAAGAAATAATCTCATTTCCCTTCTGTTCCCAGTTTGGGCCTGTACTCACACCTGCGGCCAACTCGTGCTACAGCGTACGTGCAGCACACGGATCAGGAACTGGATCGAGAATGGATCCAAATTAAAGACAGGCAGCTGAAGTGCCACCAACCTACAGCCTGAAGTCATCCTCAGAAACACAGAGCAGTTCAGAAGGACCCCCAAAACCCCATCAGCCAACAATGTGGCACAACTAGTTTTCCGACAAATTTGCACTAGGCTTTGCCAACCGTCTGACCCTGTTGTTGTTTGCAAACTAATTAGTATATAAACAAACAGATCTGGTACCTTCCCTGCCACGGATACAGCTGCTAATGAGTCTGTAAATTTCCCATTTTTTTCCCCTCCCCTTCAAGGGCAAGTGTTCCTTTTCCCTTCCTTCAGCTATCTCAGCCATCCTTGAATCCTCAGAAATCATACGTGATGGCTCTGAAAAGGTCCCCACAGTTTCCTTAACTACTCCAGGAAGACTTTCTCCAGGCTGTGCTAACCTGAGTACATAACATACTAAATTACTTGTTGATTAGGTACAAAAAAAAACCCCCAAAACCCCAACCACCCAAAAGACCCAAACAACAAAACACTCAAAAACAAATAGAAGAGTGTTTGATTGACAGGGTAGAAACTCAGTGTTACAAAAAGTAACTTGAGTTCTACTTGTGTGCAGCAAGTAAAGAGCCCCCCTGAAAATATACCCATACAAACAGCTGCATTATCACTCTGATAACTTGTCTCCCAAGCACAAGAACAGCCTCAAACACCAAGAGAAGATATGAGACAGATGAAGGAGAATGTCCTGTTCCTACTGTCACTCCTTTGGAGCGATTGCACGCTCTGCTCTGGAGTCATCCCAAACTCATGGCAGTGAAACGAGCTGCATGGGGTAAAATACAAAACTCACCTTGCAGGGACAGGACAGGACGTGCATGTTCCTACCACACCAGCATGTAATCACACTCCACATACACTGACAAACCCTGGAACACACCCAGCCTCAAAGCACAGAATCACAGAATGACCAGGTTGGAAAAGACCAAAGGGTCATGGAGTCCAACCATCCCTGTCCTCTCCTAAACCATCTCCCTGAGCACCTCATCTCCCCTTCTGTTCAATACACCCAGGGGTGGGGACTCCCCCCCCTCCCTGGGCAGCCTGTCCCACACCCCCACGGCTCTTTGGGGGAAGAATTTCTTGTGACATCTCATCTGAACCTGCCCTGGTGCAGCTTGAGGCCGTTCCCCTTGTCCTGTCCCCTGTCCCTGGGCACAAGAGACCATCGCCCACCTCTCTCCAACCTCCTCTCAGCTCATTCCAGGCAGGGAGAAGGTCTCCCCTCAGCCTCCTCTTCTCCAGACTCAACCCCCCCAGCTCCCTCAGCCGCTTCTCAGCAGGTTTCTTCTCCAGAGCCTTCCCCAGCCTGGTCACCCTCCTCTGGACCCGCTCCAGGACCTCCACGTCCTTCTTGGAGCAAGAGGCCCAGAACTCAATGCAGCACTCAAGGTGTGGCCTCACC
>VXBZ01009394.1:115330-134026 GCA_013399135.1 Heliornis fulica
GCTCCCCCCAGCCCCATGGCTGCAGGCAGCCTCATCACCCTTGGGAAGAAGGGAAGGAAGATGAGCCAGAAGATGCACCAGCTTTGAGACAACCTTGGCTTTGCCTTGTCACCAGCCCCAATCCCTTCACCAACCACCTCACCTCTCCACAGTCATGTCCTGAGGAGGAAAACTACAGCCCAGCTCAGCTCCTCAGCACTGCACATCCCCACCAGTACCTCCCATCCCAGTACACCAAACCCCTGGGAGTTACCTGGAACCAGCTGGTTGCACCTTCCCTCTCTTCTCACCTGCAGCTGGTTGGATGCTCTGCAGGAAACCAGGAGTCACCCAGCACCACAGGAATTAACAGCAGGAAATCCTCCTCCTCCTCCTCCTCCTCCTCCTCTCCCAGGGCAGAACATGGGTTGTGAGGCTGCTCCAGGAGCTGAGGGTGCTGAGCACCCTGCCCCTGGTCGAGCAGACCTACAGGACCACCCAGTTTCCCAGGCCATGGCTCTGCTAACGAAGGAGGTGTAACCTGTAACGAGATGTGCAACACCTTGTAACCCTCCTAACGAGGACAGGCCCTCCCAGGCTGCTCACACTGAGCAATTATGAAGGATCACAATTAATTACACCGAGCTACAAACCGCATCACTTCCCGCAGGACCGGAGTTCCGTGATGCTGGGCAGTGTCACAGCACTGGGAGAGCAGCTGGGAGCTGAGGACACCCTGGGCAAACCCACGTGGGGTGTCTTGGGTGGCAGGAGGCCAGTGACAGCCCGTGGGTGAGCGGCCTGGCACGAGTGTGCCCTGGGCTTTGCCGTGCCACGGAGGAAACCAGCCCGAGCCAACACACACCAGGGTGGGGAACAGACTGTGGTTGTTTCCCTCTGATGGATTTTAAAGAGTCTGAAAGGACTCTGGTCCCACTTCAGGGGCTGGTTTTGTGGGGTACAAGCCCCAGAGCCCTGACCTGAGCTGTCCCACCGATGGCCGAGTTCCTACCCTGCTGTTCCACAGGGCGCGCTGCTCCTCGGCGCCACCTCGGTGCTGGGCAGAGCAGGGGGGAGCTGGGGGGTGACTGGGCCTTGTCACAGCACCTGGCACACGTCACTCGGGTCTGTCTCTTGGTCACCTCCCTGCTGAAGGTGCCGAGGAGCACACAGAGAACACCCCCAGGTGAGGACCTGCTACCTCTCCAGCCTTAGGAGCTTCTCCCCGATCCGCCCCGCTGAGCGACCGCAGCACCAACGCTCATCCCTCACCGGATTCATCCCTCACCGGATTCAGAGCCTCACCAGGAGGCTTTGGCTGCGGTTCCTGTCCCAAGAAACCCCTTCCCCAGCACTAACCCCCCAGCCAGGGGTGCCTGACCCAGCGCAGGTTCCGTGGCACGGACCCGGCTCTCGGCATTCCCATCCCGGCAGAGGCAGGACCGGAGGAGTCCCCGGTTGTGAGGGGAGGGGCCACACTAACTCCTTCATTTCACCTTAGGCTGAGCTTAGAAAACGTGTTGTGTGTGAGCTGGTTGTCAGTTCTGTATCCTCTCCCCATCCACATCCAGGGGTGAAAAGCAGCTCTTGGGGGGACCCCTCTCTCCAGACACCCAGGACAGACGTTGCCAGGTTCTGATATCCAGACCTGCCAGTTTCAAGACCAGCCCATAAGAAACAGTCTGGTGGCTCTAACATGTCCAGAACATGTTAATTATACACACACTGAAATTACACACACCCCCATTTTTAAACATGAATATTTACTAACATAAATAAACAGTGTTTTATAACAAAAGGCACAGATTTTCAACTATAAACAATGGAAAAATATTTACAATTTGCACATACATAATCAAACAGCAAGTGCACAATTGGTCACTTCAGCTCTCCTCTCTATTTTGGGATTTACTTCCTTCCAAGCAAGTAATTCAATCAGTTCTGCAACGTTGGGTTGTTTTCCTTCCCCTCTACACAAACTGCTACAAATGCCAGATAAAAGAGGTTTGTTAAACTGGGTAATTTAGCAGCACAGGTTTTCAAATGGAGACAGTGTTGCTAACCTCTTCATACTGGATAATAAAATAAGGGTAGCTCTGATCATCGTTAAAAATGACAAAAATCTGCGGCTCGAAGTAATTGTCCACGCAGGAGTCGTAGAGGTCGCTGGTGATGCTGCCGGGGTTCACCGGCGGGGGCCTGCGCATGGTGTGGTTACCCACCGTGTACCTCCCTGTCAGGACCTTTGCCAGGAACATGTAATGAACCCCTTTGGGTGACCTTTTGGAGAAGTTGTGGGAGTAGCTGGCCTTCCTGGCGAAGTAGCTGCCCTGCCCGAACATGGTGGCGTGTTTCCCGCAGACGCGCGGGTCGAAGTTGTGCTTGCAGATTCCGTCCACCACGTCCTGGGAGGTGCCGTGGAACAAATGCCTTTCGTTCATGATCCTGTCGAGCCCAGACATCTTTTTGGACATGTATTCCTTTTTCCTGGAAGGGAAAAATGGAAAGTGAGGATGAGTATTCATCGTGGAGCTGGCAGGGTTTTCACTACTGCTCTTGGAAGAGCGAGCGTTATCCTCTGGAGCGGCACCTCGCCAAGAGGAGACACCATGATGTTCATGTACAGACAGTGGAGTGGGTTGTCCACTGTCAATTAAAGCTCCTGTGTGCAGTTAAATTTGGGAAAGGGCACGAGTGGGGGCAAAGCAGCCTGAGGAGTGCTGGTGTATCCACGCTGGATTCACCCTGGGTGCGGAAGGAAACCTTCCTCGGGGTGACAGCAAGGGTAAGGCACAAACAGAACGCCACTCCAGGCTCCCAAGAGGCCCCTGAGTGACAGGGTGGGTGAAGGTGCTCCACACCAGCATGAAAGGGGGTCTCTGCTCCCAGAGCCCTTCACTCAGCTCCTCCTGAGGTGTCTGGAGGAGGCAGCGAGGAGCATCTCATTTGGTGTCAGTACGATGCGGGCAGGAGCCTTCGGACACGGCGTCTGCAGTACCAGGGGACGGGTCTGACCCCCAACACCGGGGTCATCTCTGTGAGAACACCCCAAGTCCCTGGGTCACACATCCAGGGAGGTGCTAACAGCCACCTTCAACTAACAGCTACTCCTGGATGAAAACTGTTCCTCCTTGAAGGTGAATGGGAAGAGCTCTCAGCCAGGCAGCCGAGAGGGACCGGGAAGTTTCTGTGATGGTGTTTCACAGACATTATCAGCAGCCAGGATGTTAAACAGTGTCTCACCCAGCAAACTGCAGGGTAAGGGGGTTTGGGGGTGAAGTTGTTAATCAAAGATGCTCCTTTCCTTCAGAAAATGTGGAGTTTATGTGTTCTAATTAACGATCAATTTCTCTTTCGCCACCCAAGTGACGCGTTCCAAGGCGTATCCCCCCGCTGTAAGAGAATGGTATCTGCAGGACCTTACCTTTTGTACTTCTCCCAGAGAAACTGATTTTGCACCCTTAGGATTTTCAAGATTCTGTATTTGGTCTCTGGCACAGTCTTGTGGAACAGGTTATAAATGGTGCGGTAGCTTTTATCCTCCTTCAGAACAGGCACTTGGACGAAGTCCTGAGACGGATCCATACTGACCCAGGTTTCGGGGTAGAAGTTGGGAGAGGTAACAGCAGCTGGAGACAAGACATGGGAGGGAGCTGGTTCAGCTGATGGAGACAGTGCTGGAGAGTTGCCACCTAAGGTCCTAGTGGAGAAGGAGAAAAAGGTTTGGCTTGAATATTCACAACCAGAAAGGCTTCAAATCCTTTATTTCATCACCAAGGTATGTTAAGGGTTGGCTGCCCCTCAGGGCTCTGACAATTTACACATCTTTCATGCTTGTTTAGAACAAACACACTGGATATCTCTGCTGTTCACTAACTCCATGGAGGGGACTCTTCTGCTCAGGGGTGTTTAACAGCCTGTGGTCAACACTTGATGCTCTGAGGGTGTTACAAGCTGCAGGCAGGCCGACCGCCCCCAAACACGGTTGCTCTGTATGCTATGAAGGGACACAGAGGATGGGAAGAGGGAACTTGGCCACCTCTGACCTAATGTCCTCAGGACACGAGTCAAGGAGCAGAAACTGCTATTTCTTGCACTGTAGAGGTGACTAACCCCAACACACAACGTTTCACAGCCACAACTGGCAGCTCTGTCCCTGCAGGGGAGAAGCTTTCGGTACTACCCAGGGCCGTGCAGACGGAGCTCTCTCGCTTTCACGTGCAAGAGAGCCAGATGTAGATTTGCATTTGCAGTTGCTTATTTTCATGGCCCAGCCCAGCCCCTGTTTTGGGAACGGGGAGGGGCGAAGGAGGGGAGCTCCTGCCTCTAACAGCCGTGGCACAGGAGGAGCAGGGATGGCAGGACAGGCACAGACACCGGGAGAATCCAGTTAAGGACACGGACTGCAGCGTGGCAAGACCTCGCTCTTAACAAATACCTGCCACCTCTGTGGAATTTTTCCCACTCCTGAAGCTGCTAAATTTAGATACAGAGAGTGGCATTTGTGGCTTATGTTCACCTGATTATGATCTGAAGTAGCAAGCCTTGCTCAGCTGAATAATCCTTACTTACAGGAGTCCTCCCGCTTACGTCAATGAAAATGCTTTGAACCTGGACAGCTTGAAGGTTCAGGCTCTGGGTCTCACACCTCCCTCTCAGTTGTAAGAATATAGGAACTAATCTCAGCATTTCCCCAGAGTGGTATTTTGCTGAAATATGGTTACAGGAAAATCAGTGTTGGCTCCAGGACCAGCCCATGGTGAATGCAAAGGTGTAAGCAGGCAGCTCCTAAGTCAGAGTCACAGTCCCTCAGCTGTCTGGTGGAAAGACACATGGTGAATCTTGTATCTACACCCCACAAGTGACCTCTAAATTACAGTCTGCTAAATTAAAGCTTAATGAACGTTAAAGTTCATGATGCTTCTCGGGTTGCTTGTGCCCTGGCAAGATACCACTGCAGGAGGAGATGGGGAAAGGGAATCCTCTGCGTGTTCATCCTGGGTGATCTGCCAACACCCAAGGCCACATCCTGCCTCCTATCCCACCCAGGAGCAACAGGCAAACTCGACTCCCGACACTGGCTTTGTAAAAAGATTCTTTCCTGGAGAACACTCAAACTCCCAGAGCAGCTCCCAGGAATCAGCCTGATTTGTTCTGGCAGGACGCTGCCAGAGGAGCTCCTGCACCCAGCCCCTCTCTTCTCCAGGTACACAACACATCCTCAGAGCAGCCTGTGACTGTCCCTGCTCCTCAGCTCGCTCTGCTCTGCAGAGCCAACACAATTATGTCCCTGAGTTCCTCACATCCAACCTACAGGAATGCCAAGGAAGCCTGCCCTCCAGAACTGGATACACGAGCCCCAAAGAACCATTTTTCCTGTGACCCAGAAATAATTTATTGTGATTTTCTCATTGCAGGTTTTGCTTTTCAGGTCCCAGAAAAAAGCTGGGGGAGAAAAAAAATGTCTACTTTAAATTAGATCTGTTTGATCTGGCTCAGAGAACCTGGAACAGCACTCAGGCCTTTCAGAGCAGACAGGCTCTTCAGAAAAGGGTTCACGTGGCTCTCACCTGCTGCTCACAGCTAAAAAGGGACCTCACTTCATTTGCATGGCTTTGACTCAACTCACAATTGTTCTCTATTAATAGTTTAACAGCAGCCCCCAAGATGGATTTTTCTAAGAATGACTTTTTACAACAGCAGCCTCCAGTACTGCAGTGTGCATTTAATATTTGATTCCTCTTTCATCCCAAAGCCAAGGGGTACAAAACACGTTACTGCAGAGCCCCATTCACTCACACTTGGACTGGAAAACCAGGCACAGATTAACAGTAAGTTATGGATTAATGAGACATCAAACACAATAAAAACCCTGCAATCCTTTGGTGGACTTTGTTCATTTCTTCTGCCTGGTGTAAATTATTTGTAAGCATTTATTACACAAGGGAAGCTGTTAAAAAGGCAGCATTTGCCAACCACTACCACCTGCTTCCCACCTTTTCCATTCAAGAATCCTCTCTCAACTTTATAACAGGTTCACACAGGTGGGAGGGGAGGGAAATAAGAATCTCAGGTAGCTCTGGGTGGTAAGTGGAGGTGAATTCTTAGGGATAACCCCTATAAATATTTAAAAGGCTCTTTCCTTCCCTGCTAAGAATTGGTTGATTTTTCAGTAAGCATCCCAGATGAAGGAAGTAAGAAAGAGGTTTACTGGAGAAGGACAGAAACCTCAGAGCTCAGGTTAGGGATGTGGGAACAGCTGGTGTCAGCAGTTATGGCCAAGACCTTTTTTTGTGGGAATTGCCTTGTTTTGGTGTATCTCACAATTACAGATTTCCCCCACAGTGAAAGAGTCAGGCAGCAAAAGGTCACAACACCTGAAATTTGTCATTATGGAGAGACTCAGAACTGCTACAGCCAGCAAGTCCCTGCTTGGACTTTGTACCCACATCCTCCCAGCACCTCTTGAGCAATTTGGGGTTTCCTTCCTGTGAGACCCCATCTAAAAACCTCTCTAACACCCACGGGGTTCAGGACTCTCATGAGCTCACCTTCACCTTGCAATTAGAAGCAGTAACGGCTCTGCAAGCTAACGAGCATCCTGGCCCCGCTGCAGCAGTTAAAGCCCCTTTGATTGGCTAATGACTTCCACCCCTTTGCTAACAGGACAATATGTTCCTAACTACACTGCTCCAACAATAAAGCTGCCAGCTGTGCTGTGAGATCACAGAAATGGCATTTTTACAAGTTGTAATCAGAAATGTGAGGGTGAAACACTTCCCTCACTCTGCCTTTGATGGGCAAGGGCCCTCGCCCCCGGCTGAGACCACAATGAAAACAAGGTGCTTGAAAGTGATACAGTGGCTCTGAACACTCCTTTTTATGGGACCCAGAACAGCCCAGCAGCTGCTCCAGCCAGTGAGATGCTGAAAGCTGGACCATACCTGGGCAAACTTCAAGTACATCCATACTCCTGATGTTCCAAGATGTCACAACTTTAAGTAACGACCAACCTATCAGTCAGGAATTCCTCAGATGATATTTACCTTCAAAAATGAGAAGTGAGAGCTGCCAATATGCCAGAGATTTTTTTTTTGTAATTTCTTCTGATTTTTCTACCCAGGGATGCCTCACTCCTTGCCACATCTTAAGGACTACAGATCTGAGTGACAGGACATGACAAACACATGCAAGGTTCCCCTTTTTGCTGGGATACCTACTGTAAAAACGGCATCAGCACGACGCAGGAGCGGAGCAGAGGCCTCCTCTTGATTTCCCTCCTGAAGCAGGCGTTCTGCTGGAACCCATCTTTGATGTTTAAGATGTACTGATTGTGCCAGGTCACAAAGCGAACCTCTTTCAGGCCCCTGCAGCTGGCTTCTTCTATCAGTCTCACAACAGGCTGTTTGAAGAACATGAAACCCAAAACACACATGTGAAAAATGACATGCTTAAAGATCAGTATTTTTGGCAGTGTGATGTATGGAAAAGGTGAGCAGGATCCAGTTCACACTGGTACTGCCAAAACTGTAATATGCTGAGAGGTTTATTCAAAGTACTGCACAGAGCCCTGGTCAACCAAAGATGAGCTCTTAACTGGTGGTACTGGAAAGCCTTGGAAGCTTACTGGAGAGCTCACTGGAATCAAGGGCACAGATTTCTGGATGGTTTGGGTTTTGGCTAGCACATAGTGTCTGGCAGTGGATGTCACTTCTCTGCCTGTAACTGGGGATGAGGAGTTGGAAGAGAGAGTGTGCATTAAGCTTTGTTGGATGGATTTAGACTGGCCATCAGGAAAGGGTGCCTGAGGGGCTGGCAGCTGTGGGGCAGTGACAGTGGAGCCTGCAAGACAGAGAGGGGCTGGAGCCAGTGAGTCTCCACTGCACAGCTTTGGGGACAGGGAAGTAAACTCAAAACCAAGCAGCTAAATGGCTGTGGTGCTCAGGCTGCAGAAAGCCACCCCCTTCTGCCCCAAATGCAGACTTGTAGGGCTTAGACAGGGCTTTCTTGGCACTGACAGGGGCCAGGCTGCTCTGGAGTCTGACAGTGTGCTCAGAGCCTGTGCCTCTGACATTTCCAGGGACAACTCAAGGTGCAGAGCCCTCCTGTTAGTAACAGTGCTAAGGAACTGTCCTGAACCTTTGAGGATGAAGCAGGCTACAAGTGCATGTACAGACACAGATTACTTCAGATACTGCACACAGTTTGAGGTCACAACCCCAACACAGGACTGGTAAATACCTCAGAGTACTCTCTCCAGCCAAAGTGGTCCCTGCAGAAGTACTTCCAGACCGTGTAGTAGCTGGAGCTGGAGCTGGGGCAGGAAGGTGTGGACAGTCGCCGCATTTGGTCAAACTCAACAGTTTCATATAATTTCATCACATTCAAATCCACCCAAAACTCGTGTCCCCTGGAAAGAACAAGAAAAACAAAGATGGTATTTGGAGCTAACAACTGTCAGAGCTACTGTCAGCAGCGTCCTCTTCACAGAAACCCCTGGTCTGGCTGTGCTTGTGCCACACCGTGACCATGAGCTTGGGAGAGGCCCAACAGAGAGAGACCCAAGAGCTGTAAGGGCAAAGTTTCCATGGACAATGGTGGGAAAGCCACAATCCTCAGCACTGAAAGGCAGAACCCTGAACCCAGCAGCCTTCCTAGTCTGGTGGTATTTATTCTGTGTGCCTGAGCAGCAGGGAAATCAATATGCACATCCTTGACATTCTGAGCACGCGAAGCAAACACGACACACACCGTGGCTGGTGAAGCAGCCACATGCTATTCAAAAGGTTATTCTGGTGAAAGTCAGTGCTTCAGGGAAGAAAAGGAAATGTAAATGGCTCTGGATGAGGAGCATCTGCTGCTAATCCACCGGAGAACTGGAGCATCCTTCATCCTGTGCAGCAGCACAGAACTGGCACAACGTGAAAAGGCTCCGTGACTTCACCCCGTGGAGCCTGTGCTGAGGAACACCGACCATCCTCCAGTCCCTGTGCTGCTGCTGCGGACACCAACACCCTCACACAGCTTCACCTCGAGTTACAGGTGCTTGCAGAAGACCCTACAACAACAGAGGGCTACCCAGAGTGTAGCCTTTATCTAAAGGAGGACACAAAAGGGCCTCTCACCTGTGCTGCACAAAGACATGAATCATGGGCTTATGGCAACCAAGAAATTCAGAAACTCACGGAAATCCAAAGAAACTCTGATAATATTCGTTCCCTACAGAAGTAATTTCTTTGGAGCTGGGATTAAGATATTTGCACAACAATTTGATGTCCAATTTTACACCCTCTTTACAAGCTGCCAGCTTACTGCTGCTCAGTAACAGTTACTAAACTCCAGGAATGAGATGGTGTAAAATAGCTCCTTTCAGTTCCTAACAGTGAGCACAGTTCAAGCAGATACTTGAAATCTAAAAAAAAAGTGACATCTGAAAGTTCTTCACTGTGAGAGTTGTGGAGCACTGGAACAGATTGCCCAGGGAGGTGGTGGATGCCCCTGGATCCCTGGAGACGTTCAAGGCCAGGTTGGATGAGGCCCTGAGCAACGTGATCTAGTTGGGGGTGTCCCTGCTTCTTGCAGGGGGGTTGGACTGGATGACCTCTGGAAGTCCCTTCCAACTCCAGCCATTCTATGATTCTATGATCTCCAGTTTGTTTTTAACCCCCTGGCACATTACTACCCCAGACATCCCAGCAGGGTGTGTGAGCCTGGCCTGACTGTGTGACAGCTTTGCTACACGTCCACAGGGTGTTACAAACACAGATTTGATACAGGACGGCGGCGATTTCGTGACGTGTTTCTCACTCTGGCACAGCACTGAGGTTTTATTACACCACTCCCACAGCAAACTACTGACCAGTTCCCACTTTAAAAATGATGATGAGCTGGGAGGACCCTTCATCTCCCTGCTGCAGGCAGGTAGCTGCTCTCAGTGCTTATCCTCACCGGTGGACAGTGTGGGCCTGCAGCATTAACGAGCCCAGACACAGACCAAGCGATGATGTGTCATGTGGGGACCTGATCCCTGCTGGCTGGGTAAATTTACACCACTCTCTTAGTTTTCAATAAGCTTCCATATATAGAAACACAGAATCATCAGATCCTTAAGGCTGGAAAAGACCTCTAAGGTCACCAGTCCAACTGTCTGTCCGACCCCACCATGTCAGCTAACCCGTGTCCTGCAGTGCCACAGCTACACGTGCTCTGAGCCCCTCCAGGGACACCAGCATCGCTCTGGGCAGCCTGTCCCAGTGCCTGACCACTCCTTCAGGGAAGACATTTTCCCCAATCTCCAATCTGGATCTCCCCTGATGCAACTTGAGACCATTTTCTCTTGTCCTACTGCCGGTTACTTGGGAGAAGGGACCCACATAGAACAGTCCCAGAAGTCAAATGAAGTGTCTCAAAAATGCAACTCTGTGAGCTACTTTCAAATACTTCTGGACACAAAAATCATCCTTTCTGCAACTCCCCCAGCACCCAATACCACAGTTCTCACAAAGCTGTCAGAGAAACACACTAACAAAGGTGAAAATTGACTCCAGGCGACGCTTTATCACACACACTCATAGAAGGTTTAACAGCGTGTTCCCTACTTGCCTCAGTGGCTGGAATAGGAGTATGGAGACCTTCTGGCTCTCTCCAGGTCCCTGCAAGGAGGGTGCAGAGGGGTGGGGTCAGTCTCTTCTCTCTGGTAACAAGTGACAGGACAGAGGGAATGGTCCAAAACTGCCCCAAGGGAGGCTGAGGTTGGACATCAGAAAAATTTCCCACCTGAAAGGGCTGTCAGGCATTGGCACAGGCTGCCCAGGGCAGTGGTGGAATCCCCATCCCTGGAGGGATTGGAAAGGCCAAGAGATGAGGTGCTGAAGGACATGGGCTAGAGGTGGCCTGGGCAGGGTCAGCCTGGGGTTGGACTCCATGAGCATTAAGGTCTCTCCCAATCCAAGGGATTCTGTAAAATCCTCTATACTGCATAGAGGTACATTGAAACAACCCATGTTACACTGTAACAACCCATGTTACACTGTAACAACCCACGTCCACCCACCCAAGCTGCAGCCTTCTGCAAGATGTTGGACTCCCTAAGTAAATCCAACCTTCCACAGCCCACTGCATCCATGGCTGGAGCACAGGCACCCCCACGGCTCCCAGGCGACACGCAGGACAGCGGCAAGTCCCACCTCAGGGCTGGGTGAAGTGAGGCAGACCCGGCCAGCAGAGCCAGCGCTAATCCAAACGAATGCCAGGACAAAGGGGCTGAGATTAAACCCAGGGCTTGGAAAAAACACCTAATCCCCCCCTTTCTGGAGTGGGAGAGTAGGGCTCACCCTCCTCCCTGGTATGCAGGCACTGTGTTCCATAACAGGCAGCTGCACCCTCTGGTATTTGAAAACAATGTGTGAAATCAGGGGGAATCATCCCTCTCAAGCACGAAGCGGTGTTATCCTTCCCAGTACTGCAGACACCACCATAAGCACCGGGTTTGGGGTGAACTCATGAGTGTGGTTTCAAGGGTGCTTCAAGGGATGTTAGTTTCTTGTTGCAAAAGCAGTTCAAGCAATCATCCTCCCTTCAATCTCCTGTCAAGTCAGATACAGTAACTCCATTCTCCCCACGTCACAGAGCTGTGACCTCCAGGGAAGTGCAAAAAAATGGAAAGCCTTTTCTTTAGGAGTAAATTATTTTACTGTAAATGTGAGTAAAACCCAGAGGACTCTTTAATTCTGTTGTAACTTTGTGTGCTGCATGAGTTACTGGTTGTAACTGGTCCTGTAAAAGTCTCTGCAGTTTTATGCAAATGCAACACAAAGCGAGGAGAGCCTGAACATCAGCATTGACCCTAAACCCAATAAAGATTATCTGCTAGTGTGCTGCATGAATAATCGAATGGTGTGGGTGGGAAGGCACCCCAGAGCCCCCCCAGTGCCCCCCATTATGGGCAGACACACCCCCAGCACTCCAGGGTGTCCCAAGCCACACCCAACCTGGCATTGAATTCTGCCAGGGATCCAGGGGCAGCCCCAGCTTCTCAGGGCGCCCTGTGCCAGGGCCTCCCCCTCTCCCCAGGAAGGATTTCTTCCCAGATCTCAACTCAGTCTCCCCTACTGTAGATTAAGACCCATTCCCCCTTGTCCCATCATTACACCCCTGACAAAGAGTCCCTCTCCTGGAGGAAGAGGAGGCTCCAGGGAGACCTTCTAGTGGTCTGCCAGGACCTCAAGGGGGCCTACAAGAAAGATGGGGAGAGGCTGTTCAGTAGGGCCTGTTGTGACAGGACAAGGGGTGATGGGTTTAAAATAGAGGGAGGGAGATTTAGATTGGAGATTAGGAAAAAGTTCTTTGCTGTGAGAGTGGTGGAGCACTGGAACAGGTTGCCCAGGGAGGTGGTGGATGCCCCTGGATCCCTGGAGACGTTCAAGGCCAGGTTGGATGAGGCCCTGAGCAACCTGATCTAGTTGGGGGTGTCCCTGCTTCTTGCAGGGGGGTTGGACTAGATGACCTCTGGGAGTCCCTTCCAACTCCAGACATTCTATGATTCTATGATTCTCTGCTGTTTGGGAGGTTTTACATTTCTGCAGGCCACTGGTTTTGCCTCATCTGCATCAGAGTCCTCTTCCCTGTAAGCCAACTGAGGGGGACAGGCTGGCCCTCGCTTGGTGACTTACGCCAACAATTTGCTGTCACAAGAGCTCAGGCATCAAGCTGATTTCCACCCCTTCAAGCATTCCTCTCGAAGCCTACACATGACACAACCCATGAAGCATTCTTGTTTTCCCATGGCTGGAGAGGCACTCACTCTGACTGCAAAGGTCAGAGTGGTCCTGAGCCCTTCTGGCAGGGAGTGATGCTGGGAGTGGAGCTCAGCTCTCCCAGCTCCTGGGCACCTACCACCAGGTTTAGTTCAAATCTATCACTTCTGGATTAAAGGTGGGGACACCAGATTTAAGCAGGTGCTACCTGGGTTTACTCCAACTTTTTTTTCAGGGTAAGACCTGCAGCTCATAACCCAAAACAGTTCTCTCCAATTATTTCTTGGAAGAAAAAAATGCAGCCAAACTATTTCTTGGCATGGCATCCTCCCCATCCAGCTCCCTTGGCTGCGAAGGGGAAAGGTTCAGCAGTTTCAGGGCGTAACGTGGAAGAATCTTCCTGAAACTCAAACTTCTGTTAAATGTACAAATGGTGTTTTTATGTGTCAAGCTGGGAAAGTGTTTGGAATGCTACATTCCATTAATTTTAACAGAAACTCCAGCAACCAAAACACCCCAACCCCAGAAAATCCACACAATGGTGGCTTATTTCTCTCTGCGCATTTTAACTACATTTTTTTAAACCCCACACACATTTTCTACCTAAAAATAAATTATTTGGAATAACACTGCATTATCTTGTACAGCTGAGAATTTTAGACAGATCCATCTACTTAAGTGGCTGCATCTAAAAACCACCCTCTGTGCCCAGGAGCCTACCTCATCTTTGTATTAATTATAGCAGCAAGAAAAGATACTTTTTCACAAAACACCTTAAATGACATAAAATATACATCACTCCCATGCTCATTTACATTATTTAACAGCATATTTCCCTATTTACAAGCACAGACTTTTCCAAATTATAACATTTACTGACTTTTAAGCTCTGAAATCCTACAATATATTTATCAAAGTTGTTTAATAATATCTCCTTGGTTAAAGCCCTCCTGCTGTATATTAAAAAGCCTATTACCAGCTTACATAATGCAAAAAAAAAAAGAAATAATACTGAATTGTGATTCCAGCAAGAGACTGCATGATTACATTCCTGGCTCTGGCTTTAGGACACCAGTGATGAAAGCAAATGTGACCTCTCAGCTGCCTACCAGAGGCCCAAATACAGGGGAAAGACGCTGAATTTGGTGTTCAAGAGCGGTAAGAGGGATGCCCAAGGTCCTGTACGTTCTCCAGCACCACGTCGCTTTATCTGCACACGGTGTAATGATTTACCACCGCCCAGATAGTGTGTACTCTGTCTGAAGTCAAGGGTGTCTCCCACAATGTATGGATTATTGATAACATCTTGATTAGGAGAGGGAAAAACCCAACAATAAACCAGCAGGGCACACACTGCCTTGTTCCGTGCCCCGGAGGGAGCGGGGAACACGTAGCGCGTCACGGGCACGTGGCTGCGCCAACGGCACCGCCAGGAGATGCTCACGTGTGCGGCGATGCAACGCTCGGGCTCTACCATGGAGCACACACACACACAAACCCTCTCCCACGCACAGGGGGGGAGCAGGTCCCTCCCAACACCTCCTCCATGAATGGGGTCCATCCATCTCGACGCTGTTCTCAGCCTGTGTTAAGGGAAATGAGGGCTCTGTAGCTGACATCATAAAAAAAAAACCCCAACAATGAGTTGTTACTCGTGGACTTTGAAGTCTTGATCTGGAAATTGATGTCTGGAGAAGAGTGGGAAGGAGATGATGAAGGCTACAGCCTGCCAGATGTTTGGGAAAGCAGGAAATGTATTCAAATACCTTGGTGGGGCAAAGCATTACTCCCACTGCCTTCAGGAGCAGCCTTCAGTACAGCTCCAGACCAGTAATAAAAACAATGCTGGCTTTTTTGACAGAAAAAAACATTAAACCTCTCTGCAAACACCACAAAACTTTCCTCCTCTTGCTTTTGAGGTAGGAAATGACCATCCTGCTTTCCCCCCAGGAAAGACAGATGCAGAGAGAGACTAAAATAACTTCTCCTAAGTCCCACAGAGGATCTGCAGAAGAGGTGGGAACTGAGATTTCTTAAGAACTTCTCTTCACTGGCTAACCAAATAAAGATCTCTGTTTAGAAAATAAAAGTAGTTCAATGGAATTATTTGCATGGAAAGAATAAGCATGTTGAACTTTCTTAAGTATACAGCACACAACCCCAAATTCGGTGGTGTACGAGAGCGCAGCCCAAAATAAAATTCCACAGATGGTCTCTCGATAGCAGAACTCGGTTCCTCAGGTAAGTTACATTTTCTCTGCACCTTAAGAAATAACCCAAAGACTCTTCAGGACACTGAGCTGAGCAGGTAGCTCTGCTAGCAAGCTCCAAGTTTTCCGTGGAATTGGCAAAATAGGGATATTTGGGCTCACTTTTTCTTACACTCCCCTGAAGAGCCTCGGTCCAACGTGTGAATCGCCTGTGCTCTTGCCATTCCCCAAGACAAACGTTTGCTAGGTGTCATGCACAAACAGATGACTAGCAGAAATCTTTTCTGTAAGCACTATGAAAGCTGCTGTGGTTTCCAACCTTCTCCTAAGTTCAGTTACGTGTCAGGAGCCTCACCGCAAACAGGGTTCAGAGAATAAGCGATCAACAAAGGCCTGCGCAGGAAATGAAACTCGGTTCCCATCAGAACAGCTGTGATACAAAGCAAGACTGAGAGTTAAACACTACTTAGATGATGAAACTGTTGATTTTCACTCTATGACTAAACCAGTTCCTCTCTGCAATAGCAACAACCTGAAAGCCACCCAGGGGAGGAAACAGGGTTAAAAGGCTCCAAACAGGTATTAAAACCTTTCGTACTTAAGGCTCAAAGATTAGTCAAGTCGAACTCGGCGACTGGGGGAGACTTAAATCAGGTACTGACGCTTTCTGGTGTACCAAAATTGGCAGTAACACCTCTTACAGGCAGCCAACAGTTGTCTGGAGTCACAGGCTGTATGTGGTCCAGCTCTGGGTGAGGGACCAAGGGTTTAAACTCCACTGTACCAAAATGCACTTTGCCTCCAGTACATCCTCTTAGCGAGATCCTTCTTTCTGTGCAGAGGAGCTGGCAGTCTGATCTCGGACCACACTGGCCAAAACGTGCTCCCACTGAAACCAACACCAACTCCATAGGCAGTAACAGTAAGCAAGGGCCTGGGAAACACTCTCCAGGTCGTGCTCTTCACAAGACAGCGGTGGAAGCGCAGCCCAATCCCAGCTAGTCACTGTAAGGAGTGCAGAAGGGAGGCAGGAACCTCCCCTCTCACAAGCAGCACTGCATGAGGGCAAGAACAAAAACAGGCTGGTAAACATGAGCCCACAGTCTCGATCTTATCAGCATCTCATCATTCTAAAACTGAAGAGAGGGGCAGGAGGTGACAAGGCAGGAAATTGAGTTTCATATTTTACTTAATTAGTCCCCTCCTCAGGTCACACTGCTGCTTGCTGCTGTGGCTGTAAGCCGTGCAGGAGGTGCACCGTGAGAAAGGCTCAGGAAAGAGAGATGCTGCAGAAAGACCTCTCCACCACCAGAAAAAAAAAATCAAACTTATCAATATAGTAATAACTTTACTGCTTTTCCTGAATTTTCCTAAATTCCTAAAAAGGCAAGTGTTCTTGGTGACTCAGGGCTTGGAAAAGCAGACTTCTCCAATTTTCAGCGAGAAGCTCTGGCCTGACTCGAGTCTTTGTAAATCTGAAACGACACTGGTGCAGCCACAAACCCAGCTGAGATGAAAGGCTGGCCCCAAACCTGTTCTGGCAGGGCAGAAGAATAAATTTTTAAATCTATCAAGCTGTTTTGCACTCAAAGATACGATCTCTGGATTGGTAAGTCATTGAGGTGTGACTGCTGGGAGATAAGGGGCTATACTGAGAAGTATGGTTGTCCTGTTCTCTTCCCAAGAAACCCAACTGTTGGCCACTTCTGAAGAGAAGGTGGCCTGAAGTGGTCCTTTGTGGGAAGTGCTGCTAAGTTGTGTAAGTCTGCAGCAACAAGGATGTCCAACACATTCACATCTCCCAAGGATCACTGCATGTACCACATGTCATAATTCAAATCCAAGTTCATCTGCCATTTGCAGTAGAGGATAAACATGGATGTCCTTGTCTGAGGTAGGTTGCTGGTTTCAAAGGTCTCCTACCCACACTGGATGAGGATATGTTCTTCAGAGAGTTTTGTTAGCTTCAATTTTTGTATCAGCAGATGCCTGAGACAGCTCCGCTCCGCGTGGCAACGGAGCTGACCGAGGACAGGGCTGTCCCTCGCGGGGGGCAGAGCTGCCACGTGAACGCTGCTCAGCGCTCCGATGAAGCCCCAGCTTTTCAAACCCTGGTCTTTGGGGTGGGTTTTTTCAGATCTCTATTCAATCTCAGGACTTAAAATACCTCAGAGACTGATGATAAATAACGAAACTGCACCAGTTCTATCGATACCGTACACGAGGTGGCCACACACAGGTAAGTGACACCAGCCGGTGACCACGCGCGCTGGGTGTTTCGGTTTCTGAAGGCCCTACCCGCCATCCCACGTCACGCCCTCGCAGGCAGCTTCCCAAAAAAGGGCTGATTTATGCACCCAACCACGAGTATCAAATCTGGCAATTACAACCTGGCTCAAATCCCACCGATTTCAACAAATACACGTCCTGACTAGGGAAGGACATCACCATCACCGCTCCTGCTAAGCGAAACATGGTAAGAGGCTCTTGCTGCTCCCCATCCCTGCCGAAACGCAGGCAATGCCACGGCACCGTGCAACTCCTCTGAGCAACCTGCTTCACCAATTATAAATCTTTGCTTCAGAAAGGGCTGTTTTATTGCCCTAAGTACACAGGGAACAGCCTGACCTCAACCTGAAGCCAGGTGCCAGCTGTTTCCAAAATCTGTTTATTGACGTGAAACAAGGAAGGGGAGGGGGTGATGCCAGCGAGTGCCAATTCCTACGGCAGCTCCACACTTGTAACTTCCCGAGATTTGTATAGCCAGGAGCCAGTCAGGTTTATTTGGTATGTAAACGACACTACTCAGCGGAGCAGACAGGAACTCGGTGAAGCGTTCTGCATAAAGCACCAGGCAAACACTTCTCAAATCACCTCACGCAGCTTCTTGTTTTGAGCCTGTCTCGCATTCCTTCAGCGAGGAATCACAAGGACTTCAAAGCCACCCAGCTGGGGAAGCGCCACGCACAAGTGTGCCAGGCACGGAGAAGCTCAGCTGTTCTCTCACCTCCGTGTTACCGGTGCCACGGGAGTTCTCCCACACGCCGGGGCAGCTGCACAGATCACAGAGAACTTCCTACATTGAGCTATTCAAGCAGTCAGAGGACACGCAGCAGCGGTCCCTGCGTGACTGAAAGTGCTCTGGAGGATCTGGAAGTCACATCAGCATCAGAGAAACCAGCCACCCCCGAATGCCAGAACAACTAGATGTTTATTTTTGTCCTTGCCTTTCCTTCATGGGTGCCTCCATATGCCCACTGACAGCCCCACTGAGGAACACAGAGTGTTGGCTCTGACTTCACCCAAGTGCCATGTGTGTGTGTTGAGTAATCAGGCAACCGCTCCCAGGCAGAACGTGTTCTGCTGGAGGTCCACCTGCTTCTCCCAGGCTGGAGCCATTTCCTTCTGGCCTTTCTCTCCTAGCTAGAAGGAGCCATTCCATAAAACTCACAGGAATTACAGGAGAGAGAAAGGAAGGGAAAAATAAGAAGAGTAATTACAACTATCAAAGCAGCTGGGAGAAGGTGCTGCTCCATGTGCGCTGGAGACGCCAGGGTACGCGTAGCTGAGCAGACGCCGCAGTTCCCATGGCCCGCTGCGATGTCTCCTTGCCAAGGCAAGGCAGGGATATTTCAGCCAAAGCAGGGGAACTGACAGGTCAGGAACTGCAGAGTTATTTTAAACAAATCCTGGTGTAAGCAGTACTGATGCTGCTTGTTTTGAAAAGCAAAGCATGCATGATTGGATGGGGG
>VXBZ01009394.1:138974-156704 GCA_013399135.1 Heliornis fulica
GGTTGGTTTTTTTTGGGACACAGGAATTCAAGCGCTTACACCCTGTTCCTCCGGCTCCGCATCTGACACCGACAGTCTGGTACGTGCCCAGGCACTCCCCCTTCGCACACAGCCACTCGCACGAGCCCACGCGCTCTCGCCCTGACTCAGCTGCGCTGGCTGCACTCCCTCACCCCGCTGCGACACCCCACGCTCATTTGCCTCTCGCTGGGAGAGCCAACGACAACTAAAAACTGGTGGCGAAGAAAACAAAGGGGTGCTGGTTACTCAGGGAGCTGGGTAGGGGGTGACCCACTGCAATTATCTGCAATATGGAAAACTGTTTTGTTTTTTTTCTCTGAAGTACAAACAATGTCACCAGAAAGCAAGCTCCACGCCTTTTAATCAGGAATCTTGTAATACTTGATTACGTTTAATGAAACCCTCTTCAATCTCCTCGCACGTAAACTCAAAGCCTTGAGAGGAGAGCACAAAGGATTATTTCCTGGATAAATGCATTCCAAGCAAGGTGACTTCAGTTACAAAACAAAATCTAATAAAACAGATGAAATTTGGCAACAGTTTCTTATTTCCAAACCATTTTCTCTGGAAAATCTATCCCTGAGTCTTCCTTAGCAGGAAACATTCGCTTATAAGGCTTTTACATTACCCTGGGAAACAGCACATCAGGAAAAACAAGAGCTGAACCTCTCCAGTTTCCCATTTTTAGATTAAAACAACCATTACGTTTGTTTACCGGTTAAGACAAACTCCAAAGCTACTGGTATCTGTTACTTTTCCACAGGCACACCAAGCAAGTCTCTTCCTAAACCACCGAGGGTACCTTAAGCCTTCAAGGAACTGCAAAGGTCTACGAATCCTCAACTCCAAAGGAATCGGATGCGTCGTCGCATCGCACCCAGCTTTAACAGCCCCTGCAAGGGGATCTCCCAGGGCTCAAGGGGTCCTGCTGTGCCCAGGAACTAGAGAAGTGACTTCTGGTCACTTTGAGCGATGTCTTTAAGCTGTTTCGCTATCGTTATTGCTCACTTGGTTATCATTCAAGTTTTAGTGCTATTTTAAGAGAACTGCATTCGTGTAGAGTGTCCAATCTCCCAACATAGAAAGCAGTGGGACTTGACTGTCAGAATCTGCTGCCGTTTCCATTTCGGCACTTTAAGACCCCCAAGCGGTCTCTGGTCATTCTGAGGAACGCCGCTAGCAGCCCCCAAGAGCAATGCTCTATTTGCACAACTCCGGCAGAGGAAGCTCTCTGGGGGCAGATCTCAGCCCCTAAGCCCTCAGCCGTCTCACGCCAACCACACCTCCTGTTCCTTCGCTGAAGAACGCCAAGTCAGGGGGTCCCAAAACTCACAAAAGAAAAGCCACAGAAGACCCGACGGCCACGGGAGGAAGCACCCCCCGACAACTGCCCACCTCGCAACTCCCCGCGGGGAGCGGGCAGGTTCCCCCCCACTGAAACCTACCGGCTGTCGCTCCCCTCCGGCGACGCTCCAGCGTTTTGACACAGCTCAAGGCCACCTCCAGAACCAGATCAGCCTTCCGGGGGGGTGGCGAGGGGGAAGGGAATACCCCCCCGTCCACCGGCTGCCGCAGCCAGGCACTCGCCCCTCGGTGCTCCCACTTAAAACCGCCTGCGTCTCAAGCCGCACGTCCCGGGTTGTTTCTCCAGTTGCCTTCGGGGTTACCAAGAGACGCCGGGGAGGGGACGCGGGGGCCAGAGGGGAGGCAGGCCGGGAGCAGCCGGAGCCGAGCCTCCCCCGGCGCTGCGGGGAGCGGCAGCCGGGCTCACCGCCGCCCTGCCCTGCCCGCCCCGCGGTAGGTGGCACACCCGCCCTNCCCTGTGCCCACCCAGCAGCTCCTCACAGCGCCCTGCGCCCACCCAGGAGCTCCTCATAGCGCCCTGTGCCCACCCAGGAGCTCCTCACAGTGTCTTGCACCCACCCAGGAGCTCCTCACAGCGCCCTGTGCCCACCCAGGAGCTCCTCACAGCGCCCTGCGCCCACCCAGGAGCTCCTCACAGCGCCCTGTGCCCACCCAGCAGCTCCTCACAGCGCCCTGCGCCCACCCAGGAGCTCCTCATAGCGCCCTGTGCCCACCCAGGAGCTCCTCACAGTGTCTTGCACCCACCCAGGAGCTCCTCACAGCGCCCTGTGCCCACCCAGGAGCTCCTCACAGCGCCCTGCGCCCACCCAGGAGCTCCTCACAGCGCCCTGTGCCCACCCAGCAGCTCCTCACAGCGCCCTGCGCCCACCCAGGAGCTCCTCATAGCGCCCTGTGCCCACCCAGGAGCTCCTCACAGTGTCTTGCACCCACCCAGGAGCTCCTCACAGCGCCCTGTGCCCACCCAGGAGCTCCTCACAGCGCCCTGCGCCCACCCAGGAGCTCCTCACAGCTCCCTGCACCCACCCAGGAGCTCCTCACAGCACCCTGCACCCTAGATTCCCTTGGGTTGGAAGAGATTAAGTTCATCAATTTCAACCCCAGCCTGACCCTGCCTAGGCCACCTCTAGACCATGTCCTCAAGCACAACATCCACACGCCTTTTCAATCCCTCCAGGGGTGATGACTCCACCACTGCCCTGGGCAGCCTGTTCCAAGCCTGACAGCCCTTTCAGGACAGAAATTCTCAAATCCAACCCCAATCTCCCTGGGGCAGTTTGTGACCATTTCCTCTTGTCCTGTCCCTTGTGAGACCAACCCCACCTCTCTGCACCCTCCTTGCAGGTATTTGTAGAGAGCAATAAGGTCTGCAACTACTGCTCCTCCCTACAGCCAAAGACAGGGCTCAAAACTTCCAAAGCTTGCTGAATTTCACCGCGCCTGTTAGTCAAAGCACGCTAATTAATGACTAAGAGGCAATGCAGAGCCCATCCTGGAACAGAGTCACCGTGACTCATTTTCTGTACCTACATGGCATGAGCTCACCCCCTTCTCGCACGGGGTTTGGGCCTGTACTCATTGCTGCCTGGGACAGTGAAAAGAAAGCGTCAAGTACAGCAAATAGAATGAACTACAGTCAGTTACTACTTATTTACACGGCGTATTTCATAGGTGGAATTTGTTAAGAGCATAGTCGAGTGTCTTCTGCCCAAAAGCCATTAGCATGCTGTCATCTTTTGGCTGCCCGCTGTGCGTGTGAGGGAGCACGGTGGATTAGTTCAGCTGCTGGTGTGAAGGCCGGGGATGCTTCCCTGGTGAATCACACCCTTGTACTGCTGGAGGGAATTTCAATAGGACACGTCCCCCACTTCACACGGGCTCCACCAGCATCTGCATCACTAACTTGGTTAGATAAAATAACTTACAAAGAGGTAAATAACTTCCAAAGCTAAAATGTGTGTTGACGGGACACCTATTTATATATTATTATTTTCATTTTGAACAAAGCCAGTCTTTTCATTCCTCAAGCTCAGTGATCTTATTAAATTATATACACAGAAAATACAGGCATCTGGCAAGAGAGTGTCATTTTAAGATGGCACAAGCTGTACCATGCATTTTGAAAATGCTCCACAGCTGCGTTTATAATGCAGGAAGAATATGCCACTTCTACAAACAAATTACAAAGAAATTGAGCTTCATGCAGTTGGAGCTGATGCCTTCTAGAACAACACACTGGAGGCTGAGCAAAGAAGGCATCTGTATCTACAGCATCTGGAAACAAATTATCATCTGTAAATTAATTGAAGTCTTGAGTGTCTGAAACCTCAGACAGACACGGCCTCAACAAAACAAGAGCTGTACCAAGCGCGGTGACTGGCAATGTGTCATATCCTCATTTAGTGAGAAAGAACTGCAGACGCACTTGCATTTGCCTTCTATTGCCAGACCTGAAATTATCTGTTTGGAATAGCTTATTTCATGCATGGGATATAAATAAGTAGCACATATGGCTGAACTACACACTAAGGTACGCACAACTCCCACTGCAGCGGGAATATGAGGATGTCACAGAGGAAAGGAGGAGGCCTGGAATAACCATCTTGCTCAAAACAAATGTATAATTAAAGGAAAAACATCACACCAGCAGATCATACACCCGTTTCTGAAGCTGCCCCACACAAATATATAAAGAAACCATGATCACTGTGAAAGCATGATCTCATTTTTAAATACAAGGTTAAATCTTGAGCAAGGGAAAGCAAGCTTTAATTATTTCTTTCAGATGGTAAACTGCATCAGAGCCAACGCAGTAATTTGCAATTCTGACTTGCAAATAATGGAATAATCAGCATGCACACTTCACTTACCAATGAAAAAAGGGAAATCTCTTAGATTTAAATGCTTATCTTAAAGAAAAAATGTTCTCAGGCTCCAAACCATTTTTTTTCTCTGGTGCCAGGCACAAGACCTCCTTTTCTACCCCACTACTTGCACAACAAACATTTTTAACTTCTTAAACCAGCACTGGGAGGTCAACTGGCCTTCTCTGACGTTTTATATGAAGCTGGAGGGATGCTGTGGCATGAGGCAGCACCCAAAAAAAGGTACACTGCACCTTGACCATCCTTCTGGAGCCATTACTTCCCAAGTCCACCCTGCACAGATTCTTGCTGTCTGTATTGTCAAAAGGAGGAGTGAGAGGAATAGTTACCAGAGACTCCATACTCTCTGTCTCCCACAACTGCTGGTTTAAGAGCAGTATACTCCACCACTTTAAAATCAGGCAGTGGTAGGAAGGTTCCATTATAGCCTAATTAATGTAAAAGCCCAGAAATCAGTCTGAGCTTTTCCCTAGTTGTGTCTTGCCTTCACCCTGCAGACTGCCTCTTCACCCCCTCTGCTAGGCTGCTCTAATGAAATACTCCCTTTAAGGTACCCACTGTGGAAGAAACACTGAGTGGAAAGTAAAGGCTTCTGAAGAACCTCCTGGTTGGTTTTAACTGGGAAAAGAAGTTGCTGAAGCAAAAAGTACTTCCCTGCCTTCAGGATTATCTTTGTAACTGGCATGATCTAGCTCAGTCCACTGTCCAAAACATGTAACATATTTAGATTTTTGTTTTCTCAGTTATGGGGCAGGTGAACACTGAAGCTACTGCAAAGGCAGGATGTTACGTGGTGTTATGTGGCATGTGAGGCAGCCTTTCCAGAAAAAGTGATTCAAGGTCATCATGCAAAAGATAACTCATTTACTTGATAGTATGATAAACACAAAACCACTGCTATCATCAGTGCCAGGATCTTGCTACTTGACACAGAAGTTGTATGACTGAGGCTCGAGCTTACAGGAAGTTCTGTGGGCTGGAAGGTAACTAATAATGCTCTGCTTAGGTGGTCTTCACAGATTTCAAGGCATCAAGAAATTCCTCTTGTGAGGAATCTCATGGCTGCTGTGCCCAGTGTGCTTTAGATGTACAGAGCACAAGCAATCCACTTCACTGTACCCGGCGAATCAAGAGGAGAAAGAAGTTGACTTCAGTGGGACCAGTTTCCTTCAAGAACTTCTCTATCATCTCTCCAATCTGGTCAATCACTACACATCTTACTTTTTGTTTGCTTGTTTTAAAAATTGCTCTGCAGCACTGGAATTGCACTATGTAAAATACTTAACATCTACAGTTCCTGGCTTTCCTCCCCCTCTCCTTAATATTATGATGTCATTATATTAATATTTTCTTCATCTTGTTTGCTGTAACAATGAAGCACAAATACAAAATGAGACATACCCAAGGTTAAGCAGCATGTCAGTGGCAACTGGAAGAGGACACAGGTCCCTTGCCTCACAATACTGCTCCTGACATGCTGTTTAGTACTTCAAAGACTACACTGGTGTCTACGCCTCTTCCTTGGATACTAACAGTGAAAATAACAAAAAGGAAAGTCAGGACAGGTAAGTACCAAGAGATGGTATGATGTCAGTGGTGCAGACATTTTTAAACAGATGGGAAAAGAGAATCTCTGGTCAGTGTACCCTGGTAGTGCTGAGTCTTCCTGGACATTTGCAATAGTCCATTTTTCATCATATGTTACATCAACAGACTCAATCTATTATATATAGATTTTTTTTTCTCCCTTACAAGTAACATAAATAAAATATTTGTAGGTTGAGATTCTCTGTGCATATTTATATCCTCCCTCTTAATATAAGGTAATTTTAATTGTTTTTTTGGTGTTGGGTGTTTAGAAATTAAAAAGTGTTTGCTGTGTTTCTATGTAGGTGAAGTAGTGCAAGCCAGTTTTCCCTGACGAAGAGCCAGGAAGGCAGCAGGCCTCAACACCTGTAGCCTTTTCTGGAGTGACCCCTAGTGGGGTGCATCTCGCCTTGGGAGATGAGGACAGAAATACCAAGGTTCAGACATGCCAAGATGAAATATTGTATTAAGTAAAGTCTCCTCCCACTGGAAACACCCAACATTGATCACAGCAAGGCTGGCAGATGTAACTTCAGGTCAAGAGAATCTTTGGGAAGTGGTGAACGCTTCATGCCACAACCTAGAAGAGAAGCTGGGCTCTTACTTTGCTGGGGATGTGTTGTGTATCTGTGTTTTTAAAGGTGGCTGACTTCCAGAAACTGTCAGAATGCAGAACTGCTTCTGAAAATGCCATTATATTCAGAGTAAGATGATCAGTAAGTAACTAACTACAGTAATTACTATTCCTTCTTGTGTCCTACTGCTGTCGGATACAGCCGTGACTCTGTGATAACTCAGCACCATTGTGTATCTGACTGGTAGATGCATTTGGCTCCTCGAAGGACAGCAGTGACCTTAAATCACAATGTTCTTAAGAAAAATACAAATACTGATTATTCTTCTGGTACTATCCACAAGCAAGTAAACAAACCAAACCTCATCTGCTTACACATGAGCATCCAGAACTGGTATAAATGGAAGAAGGTGACTAGTTTATAGACTTGAGATAAAATCTTCTTACTAGTTAAATGACTGACTGTGCAGTGGTGATTTTTTAGTCAAACCTCATATTCTTCTCTTTTACACTGCTCCAAACAGAAGTATTGGAACTAGAGCAGTTCCAGTTCATCAATATTAGTAAATGAAACCTTTTGAATCCAGACCCAATTCATATATTTCCAGCTAGCAGTAACAAACACAGGCATTTCCTTGGTCTCGAATTTTCTTTCTTTTAATATCTTGTACTAGTAATTAATCTGGAAATATGGCAAAAACACCATTTCTCAGAAAAAAACCCCACCACATGTATTACAGTTGTGAGTATCACCACACCTGCAGTTATTTCACTATCAGATTATCTTATCTCTGCAAGAGATTTATGACATGTGTATTCGAATAGGGAATGCACGATTCAGACACGGGCCCTTTTCCTGCGAGACGCCGGCGTTAATCATTTCTCCAGGGATATCTTTCTATCCCAGGACTACAGCCCTAGTGAAATGGACCTAGAACTTTGGCCTACACATGCAGGAGAATGGTTTAATGCTTTTAGCATATCAGTACATAACTTTATACAACTTAAGATGAAGTGTTACTAAGAGTTATTGCCTATCTTAGGAAACGGGAAGGAATTTTATCATCAAAATAGAAACAGAAAAAAGCATTGATCACATTAAAGTCAGCAGTCTCTCAAGAAGTTGTCTTTCTAGATGTTTTCTTCTGCAGCTGTACTATCCAGTGTTACACCATTTTGAGAGAGAAACTGATGAAACTTCAAAGCTAAAAGAAAAACATAAAAAAAAAAAATCCCAAGACCTTACTCTTAAAATGCATGTAGTGAGCACCTGCGGGGCAGCAGGTGTAACTTTGGAACAGGTGACATGTTTCAGCACACTAAAAAACCCCAAAAGTCTAAACAGCATTTTGGGACAGGGGCCATTCAACAGTGTGAACAGGACTTTGATCTCTGGAGGTCCCTTCCAACCCCTACAACTCTGTGATTCTGTGACCTCTGCAAGCTGCTTCTCAAAATGAAACTCCCCGAGGTGTTTACCTGCATGGTGTCTCTTACCGAGCCGGGAGAGGCTCTGCCACGCTGCACTGGTGAAAGCATCCTTCCAGTTCTGAACTTGGTTTGGAAACGTTGAGTTAATATACACAACCACAGAAGAGATGCCGGCAATGGGAGCACGCTGGTTGGGTTTACATGGGATTTTGTTGAACTGGTGCACCCTCTTGTGGAAGTCTCTCGGATCAGTGTAAACCATGTGGATTTAGGTAAGGCCAAGACAACACTTAACCAGTGTGAGCAATTCAAAAGGGTTCACACAATACCGTGCCACTTCTGGGGGTCTTTGAAGGATAATTCTAAAACACAGATGGTTCTGGAATGCATGGAGCTACCACAAGGTAAGTGGCAATGTGTGGATGGCAGTGCTTTGTTCCTTTGGGAGTATTCTATTCAAACTGAAGAGAGCAGGAATCATACAATTCCAGACTGGTTTGGGTTGGAAGGGACCCCGAAGCCCATCTAGTCCCACCCCCTGCCATGGGCAGGGGCACCTTCACCAGACCAGGGTGCCCAAAGCCCCATCTAACCTGGCCTTGAACCCTGCCAGGGATCCAGGGGCTTCCACAGCCTCTCTGGGCACCCTGTGCCAGGGCCTCCCCACCCTCAGAGGGAAGAATTTCTTCCTGAGGTCTGATCTACCCCTGCCCTCTTCCAGCGTGAAGCCATTGCCCCTTGTCCTGTCCCTGCCCTCCCTGGGGTCAGCTGCTCCCCCACGTCCCTGTAGGCCCCTTTCAGTATTGGTAGGCTGCAGTTAGGTCTCCCTGAAGCCTTCTCTAGGCTGGACCAGCCTAGCTCTCTCAGCCTGGCTTCACAGGAGAGCTGCTCCAGCTCCTGATCATCTCCATGGCCTCCTCTGGTCTCACTCCCAACAGCTCCACATCCTTCCTGTACTGGGGAGCCCTGAGCTGGATGCAGCACTGCAGTTGGCCAAACTAAAAGCTAAACAGTTCTAAAATGAACAACTATCTCTCTCTAACAGACAGGCAGTTCACTATCTACATACAAATAATGTCAATTCCTCAACAAAAAAAAAAATCCAGCAAATTATAAACATGCTGTAGCACCTTATTCCTACAGTTCCACACCCTTTTACATGTGACCAAACCACAAAGAGCTCCTCTCTCCAACAAAACATGGTCAGAGCTTCAGTTACCCAGTAAAACTGGGATTCTACAAAGACCCACAACCCCACTGGAAGGCTGAAGGCGTGGATGAAGGTTTCTGGAGACACCCCTTGAAAAGGTCAAATCTTCAAACACAAAAGGCATTATAAATTTGACTGTCCTTTTCCCAAAGCCCCACATGACTCAAACAGCAGGGAGGAAGATAGCAGCACTCACACCTTAAAGTAAAAATAAAGGAGGTGAACAAAAGAAATCAAAACTAAATTCAACAGAACATTGTTCTTCTCATACACAGGAGATGAAGAACTAAAATGTGAAGCTCAGGAAATACTGTTAATGCTCAAATCCTCACACTTAATCGTGCCTCCCGAAACCAGCAATAATAATGGGGATTATTCACCAGTATATCACAGGCATCCAGAGGGACTGGCATAGTTCCAGATCAGCTGTAGCAACACAGCCAAGTTCTAACCCCAAGTAATGATGCAAAACCACCGGGAAGAAAATGGTGTGAGTCCTTCTCTTTTGCCTAATACAGATGTAAGCCAGCAAGCAGAAGAGATGCACGCATGGCTTTGGAGATCCTGCATGTCTTCCTTCAGCACTGAGGCGTACAGTTTGTCTCAGGGTTGTCTCCCAAAGCCTCCCTGCTGTGGGCATTGTGATCAGCTGGATGGGTGCAGTCTGCAGAACACTTAAGCAGAGCGGCAGCGTTAGATACTATCACGCAGGAAACACCGAACGGATTGAGATGCTCAGCAGATGTTCTTTGTCTGGATTTGCCTTAAGTGACCGAGTGGGAGAGATGCTCTGCTCTACATTTTAGAAAGATTATTTCTTTATGAAAGAATTACTGTGTGGGAATACACTCTAAATGCTTTACCTCCAGAATTCATCCATCTGTGTGTTACCAAACTTGGTGTTCCAGAAGGGGTTTGGATACTGCCTTGCTACATTAATTCTGCTCATGACAATTTTAATTTTTTTCTTTTATATTTCCTAACATTTTTAAAATTAGGAGAAAACCATAACTTGGAAGAATTTCCTCTAACATCAGGTCCAGGTTGAGCCTAGCCACAGCAGCTGGCCAGAACACACAAAGCTAATTCCACTTTCTGTGGGTGGCTTAACCTCCACCAGTATGGCCTGAAATAAGTGAAGCTGAATCAATCCCACCCAGAGCTAGCTCAGATCTGCACCGTGCTCAGCATCACCACAGGCATGTAGCTATACTGCTGCTAAGAGCAGTTCCTACTGCTGTGCCACAGGCATTTCAAACTGCTTCCCATCCATGGCTTTATGTTAAGCTCAGTAGATCCAACCTGGAGAAGAACTACACCACTGCAGAGAGCTGAGTGACTGCCTGCAGGCACTCAGCCTCCTGTCCTACTCATGAGGTCTAGGTCCACAGCAGATTCTCCTGGATCTGACACTGCTGCTGCAGAGCACACCCATGCATGCCTGGATCTTGCTTCCTTGCCACACGTATCTCAAGAGCTTCCCAGCCCAGCTGGAAAGTGATGCCCTTGGCAGTCATTGCTACACCCTCTTACAGAGCCCTCAGTAGCAGTACCACTCAGATTTCTTCTTGTCTCCAGGCTTTTTATTAACTATACCCCAGCTCAACCACTCCCTGAGGTCCCAAAGCTGGCCAGACAGGATTCCTGCACACTTCATTCTGTACAGACTGTGACAGTGAAATGGGCATTGACACCCCGAGTGCAGATGTTTGCCATGTGCAAGGCTGGTCTGTGCTGTACAGGATTACAAATAACCCTGCAAAGGATGCAGTAGTCAGAAATTCCCCCTTCTAGTCACTCATCCAAGCACTCTTCACATGATACTTCAGTTTCTAGTTCTTTCTTTAGCATTTTAGGAACCATCAGCACATGGATGGCCTCTTCTGACTACACTTTACAGGCTAAAATTTTCCTGTGGGTAAGATCCAGAAGACTTTTGTCAAACCCAAGGCTACAGGATGGGGAAACCCCAGAGTTAACTCACGGGTGGAAATGACCCCAGCTACCACAAGATGCTCCAACAGCGCTAAAGGATGGAGCAGGAGCAGGTGGGTGGGTGCCAGGATGAAATGTTTTGGGCTCAGAAATCCCATCTGTGTGACTTCCTCCCACTAACTGGGATTCAGACCAGCATAACCCCACTGCTGATCAACCAGTATAGCCCTAGTGCAGAGACCACATGGGAAGTTCTTATAATCTGCTTTCTGTTGAAGAGACACAAGCTGACATCCCACATCCCCATCCCTTTTCTGATTGCCTGGTATCCTCTGTGCCTAAATATAGCACCTCCACGTTAGGTGGCACACCCAAAGCTGCATGTCTGGAAGAGTCCTCCTGAGCAGGCCAAAGTTACAGTTCCACTGTGCCCCTACACAACAAACAGCTTGACTGCCATCCTCAGATCACACCTGGCTGCAACACCAGCCTGCACAGACCTCCACAGGAACCAAAACTGGGGATTTTGTCCTTGACTGGGACAAAAAGCAAAAGGTATGTGAAAGGTTGAAATAAAGCACCAAAATGTTGCACTTCCTGCTTCCAGGTACTTTTATTTGGATTATCTGCAGGATATGCCTGCAGATCTCAAAGCCACAAGGGAACCAGACCTTGATGTCTGAGAAACAGATGCTGCAAATACTGAATATTAAGTTCATTCTTACCCATAGAGTTTAGTGATTTTTTTTCTCAAATATTGCATTTGATATTGCTCTTTCAAAGTGTGGTCAGTTCCATGCTCCATCTGGGATGAATGCTGAGCAAGCCAGCCCCCCCTGAGAATCTATTTACAGACATTATTTCATTCATTTGGTCTACACGCAGATGAACCTATCAACTGAAGCTTTAAAAATGCTAAAGGAGGAAACTGGAGCAGATGAGACCATTTCCAGACACTGAAAATGGGTCACATATGCTACACTGAGCTCTCTTCTGATACAGCAAGTGTCAGAGAAATCCAGCAGGTCTCAGCTTTTAGAAAGCAAAGGTGAGCAGAGCAATCCATTGTTTCAGTGCAGTGTTCTCAGAAGGTAAATGAGAACAGCTCACGAGGCAACAACAACAGCTACTGCACTCTACTTGGTTCACATCAATTCTTACTGCAACTGTCTTCTCTTTTCCTAACACTGGGACATTCCTTTCCCCTTGGAGTCACAGATGCTCCTCGAATTCATGGCCAGATAAGAAAGCAATCCACTCAGAACCATCTAGAAACAGCACTGGTTCAAGACAGTGCCACAGTTTACCCACCCTGCCCCTTTTTGGGACTACACTCTAAACCACACCGAGGAAGTGATTTGGCTGAAAAAAAGACAGCCAGATCATGTCTCCAGTTTTAAACCTCAGACACCACAGAATGCTTCAAAAAAAGCACAGCACACAGAGAGGAATTGGAAAGCTGCTCACCCACCTCGTTCACACAAAGACAGCAGAAGCCACTCAGTTTTCAAAGAAGGTTTTTCTTTTGTGTTTCAACAGTCCCCCATCAGCTGATCCAGAACTCAGAACACTAATCCCTTGCTGCATGACACATTTCAATGCATCCAAGTAAACACAGGGATTTCAGAATATTAGAAGTGTGCAATTTTGAACAAAGAGGGGGTTTTCAATCTTAACTGTAGCAAAGCTTTTGCTCTGCTCTAATTTAATTCTTGGACACAGTTTAGTCCACTGACTCTGGAACAAATGCAATCGAGAAAGTTGGTTTGAATTTAGATTTTGATGTGAAAACCTGGCAGTTTTCAGAACTATGGTATTGATTTCCCAACTAAGCACTGGGGGCAGGAGGGTAAGAGGAAACACAAGAAGAAATCTGTCCATATTTCTTCTAGCCAGAATGAGAATATACAATTTCCCCTGAGAACTGCAACAGACAACTGCAAGATTAAGTCTTAGTCACAAACTCTGTTTTTTTGGCTGTATCTGCCCTGCTTGGAAATGTTCTCCATTTCAGCAAATTACTAAGCTAATACAAGAGAGCTGATGTAGGTGTACCAGACCTGTGAAGCAAAATGGTTTAGCTAGAACAATTAAACAAATGCAAAAGGAAGTGATCACCTGCAGGACTTGGTAGTGGAATGGTTACTGAAAGCAAATCATAGATTTTGCTTCTGGGCTTAGCAAAACCCCTTTCAGAGATGCAAACAAAACCCGAATGGTTGGTAAGCAGGCAGAGAAACCAATGGCTGCAAGGTCAGATGAGTTTATGTGTTAGCTTTGCATACAGGTGCACAGGGTAGTTACATATGGAAAATGCAAAGGTATTTTCATATGAGCAGGATCACTCCTTTGGCTGTGGTATGATTTAAACTGTGTGTAGCACTACCATACAGATAATGAAAACGATGCAAGGGACTGTGCAGATACTCCAACTCCACATTAAAACATCCAATCCAGAGTAAACACTGACTCGAGGCCAAAGGCACAATATCCCTGTTAGACTAACTTAAAAAGAGGAAAGTATAACAGAATATGCACCACTGGTGCTATTGACAAAAACATGTGCAAGCATCTGGAGACAACATCAAAGGAATGAGACTCTGCTTTCCTGAAAGACAGCTGGACTCAGTGCTGTCTTACATTCTACAACCGCCTGAAATAAACAACTTGAAAATATCAGGTATCTCTTAAATGTATCTCTGAAGATTTATTCTGACAAACTAATGTTATAAAAGCAAACAACAGAGAGGGTGTATCAAAGTCCATGTTGAGAGCATTTGTTTTGCTATAGAGAGATCAAGGGTGTGCACACTAATTCCACCCAGCACACAGTGTTCTAGGTTACTTTTACGAACACAAACCGTACACCACCACAGAGATCAGCTACAATCACCAGGGGTGACACCTCTTTAATCACTAATAATATTTTCTGTGGGATTCAGAAAGGATTCTTGCCAGTTGGTATTTCTTTTTTTTGATACAGCTGTTAATGTTGGAATGCAACAGCCATCACTGTCCTGAAAAAGGGACGTTTCTGTCTGAGGGTTTATGAGAATTCTCCAGAGGAGATGCCAGCTGCCAAGGTAACTAATGACAGAGCAAGTACTTAGCCCTAAGTACTGGGATGTTTAACACTGGATGGCAGCAGAAAAGGTCCTGTCTGGTGTGTTCACATTAACATAGCCATCCCTAGGGAGTTTTTTTCCCATGTTTTGCAAGCCAGAAAAGAGTTATCAAGATTAGAAGGGGTGTATAAACCTTCTAGAAGGGGTGTAAGAGTTTGTAATCTTATCATCAGAGATATGCTGAGAAAGAAGTGCACCTCTAGGTGATACAGAATTACCAATACAGTTGAGTTTTACTCTCAGAGTGATCTGTGTGTGTTCCCAAAGGTTTCAGTAGGCATAGCTGGGCAAGGGTAATCCAGAGTGATGGAAAGGTCACTTCACACAACATTAAGAAACAGATCAAATGTAGTTTGAAAGAGCTGCTAAAAAGGTTCTGTAATATATTAACTCTCTGGAACACATAAATAAAAAGGAGAGAAATAAACAGTCAGAAAGAATGAACAACCAATAACAATCAAGATGTTGAGGACCAGGTAAGTACAGCTACATGATCTCCAGCATCTGCCTTCGGAATGCCTGACTCCTCCCACCTCACGCAGCCCAGACATCAGTTACATCCCAGGTATTCCCACACTGACCTGCTGGATGGAGACAGGCAGGAGAAGAGGAACTGTGAGCCGGTCGGAACAACTCCCCATCGCTGCAGTGTTGTTTGCTGCTGGAGCTACAAAGACTCTTCAGTCCTACAGCAGTTATTCCTGGCGCTGTTTCGGTGATGGAATGAGCCTCCACAACACCCACCTGAGGTTGCTCCCTGTCTCTGCTGGCTCAGAGCACATCAGGGATTCTTTTCGGATTTGGACACCTACAGAAAGAGATGGCACAAATTAACCAACTGAAAAACCCCTAGTAACAAGTTATGGAATCATTAGCAGGGCTTAGTTTGTAAGACAATCACATTAATGAGAAACCATGAAGATTCATATTAGCAAAGATGACAAATAAAACTTGAGAAGGCTTATTTACTTATTTAATTACCAGCTTTGGAGAATTTACTTTTCAGTCTGGCACAACTGTGGTTTGGAGCCTATACTTCACACAGATCAGTGGCAACAATAAAACTGACTGAACAAATCCTGCTGGGAAGTACCACTGCCCTCATTTCAAGTTTTAAGCGTGGTCAAGCTTAAGAGATTTAAAGCTTAGGGGGAAAAAAGCGAGAGCAGTAAAGATAACCCTTGTATTTCCAGAATATTTATGACAGTGCCTGTGCTTTAAAAAGAAATCTGGCACGAATTGTACTTCTTAATTACAAATAACAGCACCAATATCTCTGTTATCAGGAGGACTTTCACTTTTGGGTCACAGAGCCATTGTTCCTCTGATTCGGATGCCTTATGTTTCCAGTGGCTTCTGAATGAGGACACAGACAAGATGCAGTCAGCACAAGGCAGATTTAGGCACTTAACCAAAAACTTGAATTGTTTTGACAGAAATTGGAATGCCTCCATTTACTTTTTGGGCTATGTACGAAACTTCAGCAAACGCTTCATTGTACGTAGTGTTCTGCTTAGAGCTACGGTTTGCCGGTGCCAGGATTTTTTAAAAAGCAAAGTGCTCATTTGTTTTTTCAAGAAAATCTTTCATTCCACTGCCTAAAACAATCTCATACTTCATCTTAATGGAAGGACAGATGGTCACCAGGCAGATTTTGTTCCAAATCCTTCCCATGTAAGCCCAAATGAGAACAAAAAGACAGACTTAATTGCGTTCCACCAGAACACAGAACAAATTTACCCAGATGAGCTGAAGGAAGAGATCTGGGCAAGAACAGAGTTAGTGATTACACCTGAATCCTCAAACAATCTTTCTCATGATCTCCAACTACCTTATACAAAACTCTGACTGTTCTTTAATAAGGAAATTCTTATGGTTGGTAACATAGACCAAACAGTGGCATTACCTACTCCACATTTAGTTTTCATGTGTTTCATCCAACTCAGTTTCATAAAGAAACTGTGATGGATCCCCACTCTCATGGGAGCCCTGTGCTCAGAACAGATTTCAGAATGCCATCAGCATTTCCCACAAGTGGAACCCCAAAACGTCTGCAGACATTTCACAACAGCTTCGTAACACACAGAAACATGGGGCACAAGGAACAGAGAGACATCAGAAGAAACAAGTATCTGCATTTCATGTAACAGATACTCATGAAAAAGAAATAAATTACTGAAAGTCAGGTGTGGTTGCCAGTCTAGTGAAGTACAGACATTCATTTGGAGGCACTTAAAAGACCTTGACGTAACAATTCACTAAAATGGTGCTGGTTGTTTCAATGCCTTCAAAGGAGACTTTTCAATTAAAAAAGAAAAGTTAGGATTTTTTATTTAACCAGGAATTCTGACTTTTTAAGGCAGTCACAGAAATATTTAGAAATGGAGAACATACAGCTCAATAATATTGTAATCCAGGTAGGTGTGGAAGCCATCACCACCCACTCAGCGGTATTAAAAGTATCTACAAAGGACCTGTAAAGTCACTGTCTAAGCAGAGGAAAGCAACACAGGACAGTTAACTGCAGCTGCAGGGAGATGAACACCACCAGCCCACTATGACTCCTCAGACCCCACCCTTCCCAGGAATGGAGCACCCATCGCTGGTACAGTGGATGCTGGGGGAAGGATGCTGGCTGTGTACCCAGCTGGGGCAGGCAGGTTGCTGCAGACCCACCTCCTCCCCACAGGCACGGCTGCCATTGGTACTGACAGGACTTTCTGCCAGTGCTCAGAGCTCTAGAAATTCATCTCATGTGTGGGCTAACCCAGCCTGGGAATCCGGGCTGCTGTCATGTTTCCAAGCCAAGGAAGGTCTCCCTAGCAGAACCTAACTCCCACAGCTGCCTGTGGATAACAGTGGCAGCGATACCATTCTGATAGTGCTCTGATCCAAAGTTCAATACACTTGGAGTCAGGAAAATCTGCTCTTGGTTGGAAATGTATTACAAGCTCAAACAGCAGAGACCTCCTGCACTTAAATAATTTATGAGTCTCTATCATAATGTATTATGAGTTTTGATCATACCCATTTACTTCATTTCCAGCTAGCATCTCCTCACCGCACATTGGACATTTTCTTGCAAAGATGATTAGTAACTGCAGGGAAATAAGTGGGAGACATTTTAATGATACACACTTTGTTAAATAAAGCTTCCTCAAAACCATTGCAAATATTTAAGGAAAATGTGCTGTCCCAAGGGACAAGGAGCGCTACAGTCAGCTCAGGACAAGGTCCCTAAAGCTGTACAGCATTGGCAAGCCCTTTGTGCTTCCAAGCCAAACACCACCATTGCTCCTCCAGACTTTGGTGGGCTCCCACATCCTGTTACCACAGTCTGCAGATGGACCCTCAGAAGAGCTCTGTGGGCTGTCCTGGGCTTCCCAAGCTGGGGTGTATGTGGGGAGGCGAGGTCAAATGACTCATGAAGGTAAAAATGTAGAATCAGCTGGGTTGGAAGAGACTTTTGAGACCATCGGGTCCAACCCCAGCACCCTGACTAGTCTACCTCCAGATCATGTCCTGCAGCACCTCATCTCTTGGCCTTTCCAATCCCTTCAGGGATGGGGACTCCACCACTGCCCTGGGCAGCCTGTTCCA
>VXBZ01009394.1:166553-177411 GCA_013399135.1 Heliornis fulica
AAGCTTTGGCAGCTGACTTCTCCCTGTGCGAGATTAGAGCATTCTCTAAACGAAGCTGAGATCTCAGGTCCCCCTGCAAGCCAAGCTGCAGGTTGAAACCGGATTCTGCTTCGCTGCCACCCGTTTACACCAGACCCTTTCTCACCACGCTCTGACCAGGTGATAACGACACAGTGTCCTGTGGGGAGCGCCAGATGCAAGGAGACCTTTGCAATTCCACGGTGTTTGAGAGCTCCTGGAGTCACGGTATCGATTACAGCATCGAGCACTGCAGAAGCCTTCTCACCAACAACACCCTGTCCCCATAAGGGGGGTGAGAGGATCCTCCTGCAGACCCCTGACCCTGGCTCATGTGCTCCCGCCACGAGCTCGCTGCAATGAGGAACCTGAAGCCTCTTTATAACCCAGATTCTCCCGCACTTTGGAGCGTGGTTGCCAGAGAAACCGAGCTGATCTATCAATACAGCAGCACAGAGGCCAGCCTGCTCATCAGGGATCCCTTTTCCCTTTGTTAGCTCCCTGCCCCCACAAAACCAGCGCCTCTGCTTCACCCCAACGTGCCACAACACCACAAATACCTTCAGTGCGGCCCTCGAGCTTTCAGGGACCCCGTTGCCATATTTCCCTGAGATGATCCCGCAGGCCAGTGGAGACCACGTCATTGCTCCGACCCCTGCAGAGAAACCAGAGGAGATCTCAGGGAGAAAGCCAGAGTCGTATCAAAAATAGGACTTTCAGCTAAGAAAAAAACTAAATAAAAGCAAAACATTTGCTGCTTCTTTCTATTGCCGCTGGTGGTGATGTTCTGGCAGTGTCTCCCAGGAAGATGCCATGGAGATGCTCTTCCTGGGAAACAAGAACTAGTTTACATCCAAAACCTTCTTTGGCAAGAGCCTCCAGCCCCATCCCAGCTCCAGCTGCAGCAAAAATGCCCAAAACTCTCAGCCCAGGTATGTCCTACACCCACACTGCCCCAGTCTCAAGGAGAAAAACCAGCCATGGCAATTAACACCCACCTCTGTCAGAGACAGAACAAGCTGGCTTTCCTTTGAGGTCACTAGAGACACCTGTGTGTGCCCTCAGATACAGAGAGGAGGATGCTGTTCCCAACTGGGGCTGCAGGTCACCCTGCTCTGTCCATCCACAGGCCAACAAAGCGGCCGAAGGGCACAGCGGCCCCAGACTCACCGATTTTGTGATACAGCTCCGGCAGCTGAACCTCCACTTTCTCCCGTTGGAAAAGGTGATATTCAGCCTGTTCACACACGGGTGGGATCATGTTAAACTGCCTGGCTACAGAGTAGGCTTCCTGGAGAGCAGACATCAGGACATGAAGTGTGTTGTGAGTAAAAGGTAACCCACCAGCCAACGCTACTCGAGCGATGAGGAGCCAACGCGCCCGAGTTTCACTGTCCCTGGGACAGAAACGCAGCCCCATCCCTGCAAGGGGCCAGGAGCACAACCCTGGCATCTCTAGAGCCACAGAGTGGCTTGGGTGGGCAGGGACCCTCNCTCCTTGGCAAGAGCCTCCAGCCCCATCCCAGCTCCAGCTGCAGCAAAAATGCCCAAAACTCTCAGCCCAGGTATGTCCTACACCCACACTGCCCCAGTCTCAAGGAGAAAAACCAGCCATGGCAATTAACACCCACCTCTGTCAGAGACAGAACAAGCTGGCTTTCCTTTGAGGTCACTAGAGACACCTGTGTGTGCCCTCAGATACAGAGAGGAGGATGCTGTTCCCAACTGGGGCTGCAGGTCACCCTGCTCTGTCCACCCACCAACGGAGCGGCCGAAGGGCACAGCGGCTCCAGACTCACCGATTTTGTGATACAGCTCCGGCAGCTGAACCTCCACTTTCTCCCGTTGGAAAAGGTGATATTCAGCCTGTTCACACACGGGTGGGATCATGTTAAACTGCCTGGCTACAGAGTAGGCTTCCTGGAGAGCAGACATCAGGACATGAAGTGTGTTGTGAGTAAAAGGTAACCCACCAACCAACGCTACTCGAGCGATGAGGAGCCAACGCGCCTGAGTTTCACTGTCCCTGGGACAGAAACGCAGCCCCATCCCTGCAAGGGGCCAGGAGCACAACCCTGGCATCTCTAGAGCCACAGAGTGGCTTGGGTGGGCAGGGACCCTCTAAGGCCATCTAGTCCAACATCCCTCTGCAGTGAGATGGGATGTCTTCGACTAGGTCCCATCCAACCTGGACTTTAATGTTTCCAGGGGTCCAGAGGCATCTTCTACCCCTCTGGGGAGCAGCAGACACTCCTGACAAAGCTTTAAGGAAGGGCAGGACACCAGCTCCCCCAGTCTGGTGTCCTTTAGGTGTCTGTGGCCAAGCAGGGATGTTGCCCCCTGCACCTCTGGACATGGCACATACAGAGCAGGGCTGTCCCTGGGGGCTTCCCCCTGCACAGGGACCCTTCCCACCCCAGCAGCATCTCCGACAGCCCCATGGGTCACGGAGCTGCCAAGTCCTAAGAAGGGCATCAGTGGGCACAGGCCTCAAACAACAGGAGACTTCAAGTCAGCCAAGTCCAACCAAACAGAAACACCCCCCAACACCCAAACGAGCTAGATCAGCACCTCTTCTCCTAATTAACATTGGGTTTACTCTGGGACAGGTTTTTAACTGTTTGAGGTGAAAATATGCTGGATGGAGTAAACCCCCAGCATCCCCATGTGGCTCAGCTCCCACATGGCTGCCAGTCACCTGGGTGCAGGATTAGGGGGTGACCCCTTCCTAACCACCAGCCTCACCATGATCTCCATAGCGCTCCAGCGCGACGTGCCCCAGTACATCGCCATGCCTTGGTTTATCACGTGTGTCATCGCTCGGACAATTTCTAAAGGAGACGGGGAGAGAACAAAAAAAAAAAAAAACAGGATGAGAAATGCAGAGAGGCCGATTTTTCAGCACCAAATCCTAACAAAGACACTTAGAAGTGCCAAGGCTTTGCGTTAAACCCTCCTCCAGCCGCGTTCGCTCCCTGGAGCGTGGATGAAAAGGCACCGCCGGTGCCGACCCAGAGATGCTGCTGCGGGTATGAAAAGCCGCTTCTGCCAACCGGCCATGGCCGGTGGGGTTGAACACGAGAGGGCAGCACAGTCGAAAAATCGGCTGGAAGATAAATGGAATTTATTTTTAAAGGTGTTTACTGAAAGCTCTAAGTGTGGTCGTGCTCCTTTTCCCGGGGAGCGGGGGATGCCAGCGCTACCGGTACACATCTGGATGATCTGAACCCGTGGGCAGCACATCTGCACAGCCACGGTCCTCACTTTCCTTCGGGAAGACTGTTCTTCCTCTTGGGAAGATCCCTGCAAGGCTACATGTGCCCTGATGGGATCTTTTCATTTCCAGCCATCAGAGCCCTGCTGAGCAGCGCTGCCTTTGTAGGGGGAAGGAAAAACCCATCAAAAGCTGTAGTTTGCAAGAGGAGGAGAGAAAGATTGTCTGTCCCTCGTGGTTGCAGAGCCTGGTACGATGCTGCCCTAATGGCATGGAGAAAATAGCTGCCACTTACTGTTTGTGACCCCTGCTGAAGCCCCCAATTCCTCCCTGGGAGCAGCCTGGGCACCACATGTCCCATTGCTGTGACTGACTGGGATCCCCAGAACAGGGTGAGGTCCGTGGGCTGGGATGGTCAGGGACAGGTGGGGTCTGGAGCCCCAGGGACATGGTCCTCACAAGAACCCTGAGAGCATCAATAACTGCACCGCCTGCAGGAGTAAATTCCTATTTCTTGCTGAGTTTGTGCCCTTTGGGACCAAGTAGCTGCTTCAGGGCACTGCCACCCCCCCGGCCACCAACATCCCATCATCCAAAGGGACCAAATCAGGCCAGACTCGCTCCAAGGGGTGAAAGAAACCAGTGCTTGGTCCCCACCACAGGAGACACCCCGCAGTTCACTGCTGACCCCTCTACCCGCGGTGCAGCCGCTCCGGTCGGCACAGAGAAGCCCCGAGTGTTGTGTCACCACCCAGCATGGCCACTGTTACTTGGACAGCGATTCTGGGCATCACTGTCTCATGAGCTGCCTTTGATATCATAAAGATCTTTGTCCTATTTATGGAAGGGGAAAAAAAATACCAAACCAGCTTGGCAGAGGGGAGATTACACTGCCAATCTTGATGTTATTGTGAGATGTCTTCTGCAGGCAGCCACAAGCTGCTACAGATGATGAAGTCTCCCTTTATAACCTCGGATGCTGCACAGGAGCCCCCCTGCTCCTGCCTGTCCCCCCAAAAGGGACATCTCCTCTCAAGGGAAACATTGCCTGGAGGACCTCTTCCCCCCTCGATGAAGACTTCAAATACCAATTATGGTTTTATTATTTTCCACCCTCCTTTCTTTTGGCCACACGTTCCTCTATTTCTAAGCATTCCACTCCCAGGCACATGCCAGCCCCGAGGGACAAACCGCCGGGTCCCGAGGAGCCACCGTGCCACCCACGGGCTGTCCGGCAGCCCCCTCCCGCTCGGCAGCGACGCCTCCTCCCCGCCGTTTGGTTTCTATTTCTGCCGCAGCAGCGCTCAGGGGTGTGGAGGAGCGGTTTGTCACACGCCGCTCGCACGGTTCGGTCCCCGGTGGTTTTCATTTCTCCCACCTCTATTCCTTTCAAGAAAAAACCAAAGTCAACTCAGGAAAAGAATTAAAATAATATATATATGTATCCTCTAGATATCCATCTATGTCTCCTGAGACCGCTCCTGGGGACACGGTGATGGGTGGTTTGGGCAGAGCAGATGCCTGGACCAGCTCTGCCTGCTGGGTGGCACAAATGGCACCACTTAAGGAGAGGAGATTTTAATATATTTTTTAAAATATAAATTAGATTTTCAGAAAACAGCCTCCAGCAGCATAAAAATAGTAACTCTGCAGTAGCCCAAAGTTCCCAGATAGGCACCTCTGGCCCCAGCCCTGCTCTGGGGTGAGGGTGGATGCGGCTGCGCTGGCCGGGGACCGGCCGGACCTGGCTGCAGGGCTCTGCAAAGAGCTTTGTGCCGGGTGCTCCCGCTGTCGCCTGGAGCTAACATTGCCTTGCTCCAGCGATGAAAACCTTTCCAGTGTGCCCTAAGGCCTTAGAGGGATGCAGAGAGGTTTCAGACCTTCAGACTAAGTGAGCTTCCCCTGCCCCTTGGGGCACTGGCATCACCTAGTCAGGGAATCTGCGCTAAACTCCCATCTCATCAGGTCCCGCTCCCCACGGTGCCTACAGCAGCCCACGCCGGGCCATGCCCTGTGACATGGGGAGCAGGCAGTAATTCACCCTGTCCAGGCTGGACCTGAGGATCAGCCTTGTCCAAACAGCTGATCCATCACCTGGTGACACCTCTGGACACACAGCAGCAGATGAAGGATGCTGAGCACTAAGAACAAAACCTCACCTGCCTGCACACACAAGGGGAGCGAACAAAGCTCGGTGTAAATCACCTCATTTACCAGAGTGGGACCCTCTGTAGAGAAAGCAGGGTGGGAGTGTGGTGAGGTTACCTCCAGGCCACTCCCTGGTGGAAGTGGCTATTTGCTCAAGGGAGGAGCACAGGCACACAGGTTGTACAACTCACGGATGCAGCTCAGCGCTCACTGTGCGCGCCAGAGAGTGCGGCACCGACAGATGGCTCAGCAGATGCTCCAGGATAGAAGTGGCTTAGTGGGTGAACCATAAAAAAAAGCATGAAGTGCACAGGAAGAAGCAACACCACACCATTCATAATCAGAATGTCCCTTTTTTCACCCTGCTCGAAATCTCACCAGGCACCACAGTTTATCTCTTACTGCCAAGCCCCGGCGCCGCTAGAAGCATCCGTAGCGTCTTCAAAGCCGTAAAGGCCCGAGATCAGCTGTGCTGCCGTGGGAAACACGCTGAGCTGCCTCGTTAGATGACAGCTGACTGAGCAGAGAGGTCACTTCTCCCCTCAAGACACAACACATCATCTTTCTTGACCTCATCAGCTGCTACAAAATCCACCACTGCTCCTAAAATCCCAGCTGGGCTCCCTGAACCCACAGCTGCTGGCGCTGGTCGGCCGGGGCAGCGGCTCTGCCACCCACCCACGGCTTGTGCTGTGTTGTATGGTCCCAGTGTTCATTAAGAGGAGTCAGAAAATCACAGAACATCAGGAGTTGGAAGGGACCTCCAAAAATCATCCAGTCCAACCCCCTGCCTGAGCAGGGTCACCTTGATTAGATCACACAGGAATGTGTCCAGATTGGTCTGGAATGTCTCCAGAGAAGGAGACTCCACAACCTCTCTGGGCAGCCTGGCACAGGGCTCTGGCACCCTCATGGTGAAAAATTTCCTCCTTGTATTAAGATGGAACTTTCTATGTTCCAGCTTGGACCCGTTGCCCCTTGTCCTGCCAATGACCAACACCGGGAAGAGCCTGGCTCTGCCCTCCTGACACTCACCCTTNCAGAGCAGAGGGGGAAAAGGACCTCTCTTGACCTACTGGCCACCCCCCTTCTAATATACCCCAGGATGCCACTGGCCTTCTTGGCCACGAGGTCACACTGCTGGCTCATGGTCACCCTGCTGTCCCCAGGACCCTCCAGGTCCCTCTCCCCTGCACTGCTCTCCAACAGGCCAGTCCCCAACCTATACTGGTCCCTGGGGTTGTCCCTCCCCAGATGCCAGACCCTGCCCTGGCCCTTGTCCAAGCTCATCCCATCTCTCCCTGCCCAGCTCTCCAGCCTGGCTGAGCCTTGTTGAGTGGCAGCACAACCTCCTGGGGTGTCACAACCTTCTGTCAGGCTCATGGGAAGCTCTATGAGCTCTCAAGGGGCCTGTCAAGCTCCAGGTCTGCTTGACTTACACATTCTCAGCTGTGACAGCTTCTGCAGCTCCAAGTGTCTCTTCCTTGCTATTTTATGTTTAGCTGTGAAGCTGATCTGCTGCTGTGGTGAGAGCGGGAGCATTAACTCCACCGGGGAAGGAGCCCATTAGATAAGGGGCTGACCCCAAACCACCCTGACCAGGGCTCCTGGGTAACTGGGCTGCACGGCCACTCATCAGGTATGTGCTTATCACCCAGGTCTGCTTATCACCCAGATGTGCTTATCAGCAAGGGAACAGAATTAAAGCACCCAGATGTTGGCAGGTCTTCCATGTCCCTAAACCTGTTCTTCCCCCTCCCCTGCTGAGCTTAAGGACCATCCCCCTACCAGGAGCAAGGGCTGAGCCCAGCCCAGGGCAGAGCATCGCTGCTCTCCGTGCTTGGGGGGGGACCCTGTCCCCGCACGGCCGCTCAGCTGAGCCCTCAGGAGATGCAGCATCTCAGCCTGTGCTGCCCTTGGGGCAAGGACCCTTAAACATGCTGGTTATTTCTCATTCCTGAGCACACACCAGATCTCTGCCCTGGTTTTAGCATGGGGAGAAGCACGTGCTCCCTGCACAGCCCAGGGGTGCTGCCTGCTCTGGGGACCTTCAGAGACCTTCCCTAAAAGCAGACCTGTGTCTGCTTTTAGGGAAGGTCTCTGTGTATATCTTACACAGACACAAGGTCTCAGATTCACTTTATCTGCAGGAATCAGGAAAAGGAAATGAAAAACCCAAAGAACATTAAAGCCACCACTGGGATATGAAGGGAACTTGAATTTCCTCCCAGAGGACACCAACTCCTCGCGTTGGCGTGTAAATGTGCCGGGCTCGTGGATACCATGGGTGAGGGTGTTCGTGTTTAAGCTGCCCCAGCTGAATACTCAACAAAACAACTGGTTTTCATTTCCCACCACAGCAGATCTAAGCCTGTAAGCCAGGATCAGGCCTGTTAAACCCTAACACCAAGCTGCTGCTCACCTTCCATGGGGGTGTTGTTGTCCGGCCGGTTGGCGAAGACCACGTCCACGTACTCCAGCTGCAGCCTCTGGAGAGATGCCTTTAGCCCTGGAAAGAGCAGAGACAAGAGCCTGCATGGTCAGGGAGGGCAGGAGTGTGGCAGTGCAGGGCTGGTCCATACAAAACATATTGGGAAACATATTTATTTACATCTGTATGACACACGCAGCCATACGGCCTCAGAAGGACACGCTGCATGTTGTCCCATGTCTATGCGAGCTGGCTGCACCCAGAGTTCCCCCCACCTCCCCTTCAATGAGAACTCTGTCCCAACAAGGCCTCATCCCACCCAACAAAACCTCGTCCCAACGAGGCCCCATCCCACCCAACAAAACCTCGTCCCAAAGAAGCCCCATCCCACCCAACAAAGCCTTGTCCCAACGAGGCCCCATCCCACCCAACAAAACCTTGTCCCAAAGAAGCCCCATCCCACCCAACAAAGCCCTGCTCAGGGTTGAGGATGGTGGCACCCATCAGATGTATCACGACCAGCAGATAAAGCACCCCGAGGGCTTCCCCCTCTGAGCAGGACGAGCACATTGTGCCCTGTAGGGCAGGAAGAGTTTTGGAGGGTACCAAAGCACCGTTTGGCAGCTCTGGTGCAGGGCTGCCCAGGCTTCTGCAGCTTCTCCCTGAGGATCTGACAGGAAATGGCATCAAAAGCCTATATACATATATATATATTTGTGTGTGTGTGTGCTGGAGAGGGAGAAGAGGATTTCTAACGCTTATTTTCTATGAATCTTCCCAGGAACAAAATGTTTTTATGACTGTTCATGAAGAATGAGCCAAAATAGAGCAGTCTGAAAATGTTCTCTGTGATTTTGAGATTTACAAAAAAAACCAACACGGCCAGTTTTGCCAAGTGTATTTATAGAGAAGAGCCAACGCTGACCGTAACGCTATTTGCTACGGTCTCTGTGAAGTTATTGCATCCACTGCCTGTATTTTTGTATCATTTAACAGTCCCACACAAAGGGAAAACTGGATGGGATGGACCATCCATGGTGTGGCTGCAACTTCCCTGAGCACCTCCGGGTCCGGGGACACCAAACACCAGCTCGTGGGGAGGGGGTGGAAGAGGGGTTATGCAAATGAAAACTCAATAAAATGCTGCTAAAATTTTAAATCTTTCTGCAGCATCACACTGGTACAAGAACTCTATCCCAGTGAATTCTGCAAATAACAATGGAAAAACTTCCCAGGACAATCCCAGATGAGACAGGAGGTGACACAGCCCACGCCCCAGGGAGGATCTGGTTTCCCAATGGCTACATCCACCCCACCTCGCTCACTTTGGGCAGCTTTAGCCAGAATCATCGAATCCCTTGGGTTGGAAGACCTCTGGGGGAGCAGAGTCCAAAGGTGCCCCCCTAGTGTGAACTGTGAGCCCGCTGGTCCCGTCCCCCCCCTCAAACCACCGACGCTGCAGCACACTTGTAATGAAGACAAGCCTGAATTTTCTTTTCTAATTTGTCTTGGCAGCAAACATTAGCTTAACCAGCCAGCGCTGCAACCAATTAGGGCTTATCTCATAAATCAGAGGAGGCTAATTACCCCGGCGATAGGCAGCGCGGTGAAGGGAACCGCTTCCCCTACCGCAGCCGCTGTCGGCTCCGGGAGGGAGCGGCACAGCCTGAGGCTCCGGCCGCCCCTCCCCAGACTCCAGCACGGAGCATCCCATCTCCCAGTAAGCCAAGGAAGACCCTTTGCACATGGCAGCAGACAGACATGGGTCAGACAAGAGACACACGGTGTGAATCCCACGCAGGGATGACCAAGGCTGATGCACCCTCTGCATCCCAGAGCCTTCCCACCCCCCCCACCAAGGAACTGCACACCCACGATGACTCCCTCCCATGGCTTTACACAGCCATTCTCCAAACCTACTCTACCTTTACTCAAGATTTATGTAGAGGACAGACCCCTGCCCCCAGGCTGCTTTTCTGGGGTCTGTTGGCCTCAAGGTCCCCCTGGGGGGGGTGTTGGGCTCTGCCCCAGCCCAGGCAGGGACTCCTCATGGGACAAGGTCATGGCTGACACTGCTGAGCCTTAACAATACTTTTTGTATAAGTCCTGTGTGAGTTACAATTGTGCCTGTGCTCACTGCAGTTGGGTGCCCACCATGACACCCCACAGCCCTCCAGAAAGGGCCAGACTGGGTGGAGCACACCCAGAAAGCCAAGTGTGCCCCCGCTGCGGGTACCCGGGAGGATGAAAGCCACAGTTTGGAGGAAGATGAGGATCATGCCTGAGACCCATCAGCACTCAGGTGATGAGATCCTGATGGATGAGGAAGGCAGCACTCAGCATCACTCAGCAGGATGCAGCACTGGGTGCAAGGAAACAAGGGGGAACACCAAGTGCATGGGAAGCAGCAGCATGGAAAACAAAACACGACCTTCCCCACCCCGCTGCTCCTCAGAGGGGACCTGGCACCGCTCCAGAGCCTATTTCTGCCGCTGACATCGTGCCCCGTTGTCCTCATCCCTCCCTGCCCCGTCGAGGGAGCCCACGCATCCCCACTGGGAAGGTGCTGAGGAGCACCGGACTGACCGACCCTCCCTGTCCCCTCTGCGCAGTCGGGATCAGGAGTGGGCTGGTCTCAGGGACGACAGCATGAAGCTGTGGGAATCACCCCACGCACGACTGGCGCAGAGGAGCCGCCGGTGCCACCGTCAGGCAGACCTGGCTCCGGGGACAGCGTCCGGCTGGCTGTGTCCCACCGCGCCGGGATGGCCGGGCACAGCCAGACCCCCGCCCCGCTCGACACGTACCTTCGATGATGTGCTTTCTCGAGAGCCCCCTTTCCGTCTCAGCTCTGCAGGGGAAGCACAGGAATGTGGCTGTCAGGGTGGGGGCGACACACGGGCTGCACACCCCGCAAAGGGAGTTACAGCTCGGACAACAGCCCCGGCCCCCGCTGCGGGTTCCCAAAGACAGGAGCATCTGGGAGGAGTAATGTCGCCGGGAACCCAGCCGGGTGACAGCCCTGCTGTGGCTATTGCCTGACTACA
>VXBZ01009395.1:9209-21501 GCA_013399135.1 Heliornis fulica
GCTCAGGATGCTCTGAGTGAGGAGTTGGGGTTCTCCATGCTTGCCCACATCAAACCCATGGGTCAGACCTGGCTGCTGGCTGTAGCACTCACACACATACACCCCACATCTCCCTCCAGCCCCACACCAGATCCCTGCTGTGCCCTAAAAAGGGCCCTTTTCCCAGAAAAAGACACTCATCCACCCCCATCCTTCCTTCCAGCTCTCATGTACCACCCCAGCTCAGCCCCAAGAGACACACAGATTATTTTCAGACCAAAAGAGGCTTTTTTCTTCTCCCATTTATGCTCCCCAACCTACAGAGCACATCCTGATGCAATGAGCATTGAGAGCACCCGTTGAGGTGAACCCCGTTGTCCCCAAGCACCCACCTCCCCCCTGAGAACCTGCAGCCCCTCCCCAGGGTGGATTTGCCTGGTTCAGAGCCAGCACAAGGTGCAGGATTGTTGCCTCAAGGAAAACCCACACAAACACAAGGAAAAGCTTTGACATCCTCAGGGCAGATCTTTATTTGGCAGCAAAGTTGTCACAGTTGAAGGAAGGAGGGAAGGAAAGGAGGGAGGTGGGAAGGGATGGAGGGGTGGAAGCCCAGGGAGGGGCTTCAGAAACTGCAGGGGTGTCTTGGGATGGGGATCACAACCCAGCCTTAGTGGTGGTGCTGGTGTTTGTGCTGGTGCTGGTGCTGGTGCTGCTGGTCCTCAACCTCGTGGAGGTGTTCGTGGGTGGCGATGGTCACACGGGTGATGAGCAGCATCGCCTCGCAGAAGCTGATCTGCGCGTCCTTGTTGATATCCAGGTCCATCATGATCTCATCGATGGTGGCCTTGTTTTTGATGTGCTGCAAAAGAAGGGACAGGGTGAAGGCAACAGCCCTGTCACTCATGGCTCAAACTTCTCCACAGCTTCACCTGGGTCCCCAGTAATTCCATCCTTAGACCATCATCACCCACCCCTGTGGGTACAGCAGTGATGGACCTGCAGTTGGAGAGCAACCAGAGCTCCACGCTACGAGGAGATGATGGTGGCAGCCACAAACCTCTCCTTTAGGATGGTCCTTTAAAAACACTTCACCTTCTGCTTTAGCCAAGAGAGTTACAAAAACCATGGGAGGTTTGGCTGATGTTTCTGGCTTGGACAGAACTAGACAGCAAAGAGACTCTCAGGCAATATCATCCTGAGTTTGTAGACATTGTGGTGATGGTAAACATCTGGCTGCAGGTTCACCCATGTCCATGAGGGTTTCCTTCAGCTGTCTTTATGGAGTGTGCTTGGACAGAAGGTGCTGGGGCAGGAGAGCAAGGTGGGAAAGGGGTGAATCCAGATTTTGGAGATAGCCAAGTGATGGGGTCCAGCCCAGCTCCCTCCCTCCAAGAAACCCTGCTCTGAGGCCACTCACCTTCATGTAGTTGACAAGTTGCTTCTCGATGAGGAGCTTCAGCTCCTTCTTGGTCAGGGTGTCTCTGTCCCCTTCCCGTCTCGAGTACTGGTGGAAGACATCAATGATGACATCCATGGCCTTCTCCAGCTCAGAGAGCGGTTCCTGGGCCTGGGAGGTCTGGAAGAGAAACATTCACACTGGATAAGGTCAGGAGCCACCATGGATGGAGAAGTCCAATGCAAACCACCAAAGCCACCTGCTTCACACCAGACAAGGATGGTGAAGACACAGCCTGGTGTTGTTCAGTCATTCTGGTTTTGGGATAAATTTTAGCTGGTTTTTTAGAGTTTCTTCTTATCTACCAGCAAAGGAGACCGAAGGGTGTTGCAGCCTTTCCCTGCTTACGCTCTGGGATGTGCAACTCTCCACCCAAGAGCTCATTTCCACCCCAAAATGTCCTTTCTGTAAGTCAGGCACTGCTAGAACAAGGCTCCCAGAAGAGCTGGGAGCTTCAAAAACCTCTGTAGAGACACAGAGTACGAGAACTGATGTCCAGGAGACACCCCCACCACCCCTTCTCATGCTCAGAGTGTCCTGTGGGAACCTCTTCCAGGAGAAAACATCTCTGGGTTGTGCTTGAATGAAGCCTCAATGGAGATGGTTATCTTCTGCCAGCAACTGACAGCAGCTCACACATCAAGGAGAGGGTCCTGGCACCTCCAATGGCCCCAACAGCACCTGGAAAAGAGCATGGAGACCCAAAATGCCCCCATCACCGTTGGACTTGCCTTGCTCATCTTGAGATGGTGGTGAGATCCTCTGGGGCTGGAGCAGAGCTGGTCCCAAGCTCAGCATCTCTTATAGCCTGGCCATCCATGGGTTGTGAAATGCCTGTTTCACCCAGTTCCAGTCCATCTTCATGACATACTTGAGCATTGCTCAAGGCTCCTGGGTAGTTCCTTAAAAAGGGTCTCTGTGGCTTTTCCCGCAAGGTCGGTGTGTCACGTACTGTGGCTGAGAGGTGGACATGTCCCTGCAGATGGGTCCCCTTCAACCCCTTCACCTGGCTGTTTGGGCTGTGATATCCATCAAGGTCCTTCCAGAAGTCCCTTCCCATCAGCTTCTCCAATGTCCCATTTTCCTCTCATTTGTAGGGGTGTCTTTTCATGCCATGAGGCAAAGGGGACCCATCAAACCTTCACTCCTCCTACCATCCCCATCCTTACAGACCTGATGCCCACAAGCATGGCCCTCTACACCCCAAAAACTGTCCCACAGCCTGGATAGGGACAGAGCTGGTGCTGAGGGCACTGCCCCAGCCTTGGAGGGACCATCCCCTGCCTGGAGCAACCAGATCTTCATGAAAGACAAATAATATGGGACGAGTTCCTGAGCTGTCAGGGCTCCAGGAACCTCATTTCATCTCCTCAGGTAGCCAAACCCATGCTCAGGGTGGATTTTTTTTTATCCCCACCCACAGGGTGCTCTGAGCCACGGAGACCAGGTGTGGCTGAAAGGTGTATTTTGACTTTTTAGGACTTTGTCCTCACCTTCTGGGGTGTTGGTGGATTTTTTTTTTGCTGTGGTTTGTTGTTCCTCAGTTTTGCAGCGACCCAGCACAGGCGCTTTGGCTCGGAGCAGCAAAGATCAGGAGGAAAACAAGATTTTCCAGTGGCTCTTCATGAGCTTCTTTCTCCAGAAAGCTCTGCCTGATGATCCAGCTGGCTCCTTTGGGGGTTTGTTTAACCTGCCAAACACGATGTTAATCTCAGACACATTCTCAGGCCAAAACAAGGCCATGAACAAGCCTGGAGAAAGCTCCAGGAGCTGCAGATGAGCTGGTGAAGGGCAGCCCGGGGATGCAGCCCCCTGTCCACATGTGGTGGTCACCTGGACCCCAGCCCACGTGGTGTTTCACAATGAGAGAGCTTTGATGCATGAAACCAGCTGGAGAGGGGACGGGGTGTTTCACAACGGGGTGTCAGGGACCGTCCGCTCGGTTGCAGAGTTTTGAAGCAACTTCAGGAAACCATTGGGGTGGGTTTTTGTCATTTTATCAGCTGGAGGAGGGGTTGTGGGGGGTGGAATGGGATGGGGATTTCTGAAGAGGGATGGTGGGTAGACCCTCAGATGTGCCCACCAGGCTGCAGGGATGAGACCACAGGTATTTCATAGAATCACAGAATCCCTTGGGTTGGGAGAGACCTTTGAGCTCCTGGAATCCCACCCCAGGCTGACCCTGCCCAGGCCCCCTCCAGCCCATGTCCTGCAGCACCTCATCTCTTGGCCTTTCCAACCCCTCCAGGGATGGGGACTCCACCACTGCCCTGGGCAGCCTGTTCCAAGGCCTGACAACCCTTTCAGGGGGGAAATTCTTCTCATTCTTCAACCTCCCCTGGGGCAGTTTTAAGCCATTTCATTTTTAAAAGCTGGGACAGTCCCTTTGGTGACCAGGGACCCCAAGTGTTGCTTTGGGTGACAGCAACATGTTCTAGCACAACTTTTTGCCTGGCTCTGCAGTTCTTCTTGCTGAGGGAACCGCCTGGTCCAGCTGAAGATGATGAAGTTGCTTCAACAAACTGCAATCCCAGCAAAATGTTGAGCAAAACATCACAGAATCATAGAGTCACAGGATGTCTTGGGTGGGAAAGGACCCTCAGAGCCCATCTGGTCCCACCCTGCAGTGAGCAGGGACATCTGCACTAGAGCAGGGTGCTCAGAGCACCATCCACCCTGACCTGGAATGTCTCCAGGGATGGGGCCTCCACCACCTCTCTGGGCAACCTGGGCCAGGGATCCACCACCCTCAGAGGGAAGAACTTTCTCCTAATGTCCAACCCAAACCACCACCCCTTGTCCTATCAGTCCATGCCCTCAGGAACAGTTCTTCTTACAGGCACCTTTCAGGGATGAGAAGGCCGCTCTAAGGTCCCCCCAGAGCCTTCTCCAGGCTGATGATGGGATTGTCCCAACACAGGTGCAGGACCCTGCCCTTGGCTTTGTTGAACCTCATGATTTTCACGAGGTCCCACTTCTCCAGCCTGTCCAGGTCCTTCTGGAAGGCATCCCATCTCTCCTCCACATTAACCCCACCACCCAGCTTAGTGTCATCAGCTGAGCATGCACTCAGTCCCATTGTTAATTAATAAAGACATTAATCAGCACCAGCCCCAGCACAGACCCCTGAGGAACACCACTCATCACCAGTCTTCCATCTGGACTTGGAGCTACCTACATCTACACACAGGAGCTGGAGTGGCAAGCAGCCTGATAGCCATGGCAAGAGAAAGATCATCTTGGAGGTGACTCAGGTTGGTTGTGCCTTGAGGAGCTGAGCCCTAACAGGACACCCCGTGCCTGACAACGGTTGCAAAACTCTTTCAAAACACACATTTACGGGCAAGCAGCCGGCTGGAGCGGGAAGAAGGCAGAGCAGGGCTGGTCACCATGTGGTTTGACTCATTTCACAGCAGGTTTTCAGCCCAGCATGGGGACAGGATCTATGTTCTGGTTGCCAGATGTGGTTTGAGCTTGGGGACGTGCCCTGAGTCCTGGTTCCTGAGCACTGTTGCGATGCTCTAGCTGCAACCTGGAATGAGGAACCTCCAAGGAGCTGGAGCAACCAAGAGGTTTTCCCATCTTGGAGGGAAACATCCAGAGGAAACAATTTCCCAGTCCTTTAGCTCAAGCCAAAAAACATTCACATATCTCTCAGCCATATCAAACAGTGACAATTGGAGCTGCTTGGCAGGTACCACCTTGGTCCAGCTTGAAGAGAGCCAAGACCCAGATCTGCTGCCTGCACAGGTATGACACAGCTCTGAGGGGTGCTGGACCCCCTCCAAGCCTTCCTGGAGCTCCAAGACATTGCAGGGCTGGGTCTGACCATTACAGCTGTCTGAGCTGTGACATGCAGGGTGCTGGGGCAGCTGCTGCTTGGTCCTGTGGGACGGTGATACCCCAGGGAGGGGGAAAAAAAAGCCATATTACAGTGTGTTTAGGACCACAAAATAGTTTGTTGGTGCTGCAAGACATCTCCAAGAAGGCTCAGCCAAGATCTTTGGGTCCTGCTGGAGTCTGTCAGGATTTCAGTGAGAATGTTTTGCTGGTGGAAACCTCTGGGATGGAAACCTCTGTGGTGGAAACCATCGGGTATTTCATCTTGACTGTGTCATACAACAGCACTGAGAAGGAGCACTCTGGAGGACTGTGAATTTTGAGGTTTTCATTGGGATTTATGGGAAAATGTTAAATCCCAGAATTTCCCATGGACTGGAAGCTACATATACAGAGAGCAACATCTGTGCATATTTTTTCCCAGTGAGAATCCTGCCCTGTGTCTGTGCTAACAGGTACCTTCTGTTGTGAACTGGTGTCAACATGGGTATGAATGATGGGTTCTTTCCTGCTCAAGGGCTGATTCTGCATCCAGAGGATGCACTTGGCATGACCAAGGAAGAAAAGGCTGTATGAGGATGGGCAAGACAGGAGGGGAGTCCCCAAGTTAGGCTGGGTCTGCTCTTCCCAGTCTGCACAGAAAAATTCCAGGAGAAAAACCTCTGATGTGACTGCTGCAGGATGAACCCTTGCAGGACTCAGGCAGCATCTTGCACTGGCTCCCCAGTCATTAATACCCTTCTAATACCCTTCTACCCCACCAATCCTGCCCTCTTGGCTCAGACCAGACACTGGGATGTCCACCCAACATATCTTCATCCATAAACCTCTTTCCTTATGGGTTTTTGGGGTGTCTCTCCCCACTGGTGGTGCCCACCCTCGCCATCCCATGCTAAAAGCAGTGCCAAGATAGGAAGGACTCGGGGAGCTTCAAGTGATGCTTTATTGTTTCACAGGCATGAGTGATCCAAGCAGATGGAAAGCAGCTAGAGCCCAATTCCTAAAAGCAAACCCCTCTGAGTTTCTCACAGGTCATTCATGGAGGCTCAATCCTTCTCTGGCTTGCAGCGATCCTCCCCATGGCTGATAAGATGGGCATCGTTGGTCATCTTGGACAAGATGATGGTGAACTCCTCAAAGGACAGGTCTTTGTCCTTGTTTGTGTCTGTCTCCTCAAAGAGGCGAGTCAAATAGTCTGGCCTGTTCCTGTTCTGAAATTGGGGGGCAGAACATGAGTTAGCATGACCCCTCCCTGGGCTGTGCACCCAGGTTGAGGGGAAACCAAGCCAGCTTTCTTCTTGCTGTGCCCTGGGAAGGGTTTGGAAGACAGGATTGTTGTGACCCTCTCCTGCCAGATGGACAAGCCCTTGTCCCAAACCCCTTTGTCTGCTCCATACCCCTGCAAGAGGCAGGAGGCATGAGTTTGAGTGGTCCCACAAGCAAGTGGACAAGCTGGGGGTCTGATCACAGAAACCCAGCCCATGGTGATGACCTCACCCCATCTCCCCCAGGAGCAACCCTGGAAGCACCAGCAGTCTCACCCCACCCCACAACCCCCCCTCTCTCACCCCTCAGCATCCCTCCAGCAAGCACAACACAGCCCCCTGTGGCACTCACACAGACTTTCAAGAAGTTTGCTGCGTTCTCAGTCAGCAGAGTCTTGAACTCGTTGAAGTTGAGGCAGTCGATCTTCCCTCCCCTGATGCTGTACTGGTGGAAGATCTTCACGATGGTATCCAGAGACTGCTCCAGAGAACAGTTTCCAGGGAACTGGGGGGTCTCAGGGTGAGGTTTTGTGGGGAGTATGCTTGAAGACATGACTTGAGGTCTTGAGGAACCTACAGAAACTGTGTGGAGAAACCTCAGAGTCGTGAAATCGTGGCACCCCCTGCTGTGCTCTGAGCCCCCCACCTCAGGCACCCCACGGAGGGGGTTGCATTGCACTGCCCCAGTGCAGCATCACATCCCACCAGGAGCTCTGTCTCTCAGGGCTGAGGGTGCCCAGGGGAAACCAGCAGCTCCTTGGTGCTGGGTGGGTAATAATTGGGTTTAGAAGTGCAAGTTAGATAAACCCATCAGGTCTCGTCCCACACCTGCACCGTGGACCAAGGCAGGGAGCACACCTCAGGTTGGGGGGTCTGTTTCTCCTCCTTTCTGTGAATCTCCTCTCTACTTTGGGCTGCAGATCCTTTTCACCAGAACCACTGAGCACAGAGACCCTGCTCTCCAAGGGGTGATCCCCTCCACCCTGCCCAAAGGATTCTCCTTGTCAGCAGGAGCAATGACACCTTCACCACAGATGGCACAGAGACGCCATTCACTTGTATTTCTTAGAGCCATGGAAGGGCTTGGGTGGGAAGGGACCTCAAACTGTCCCCAGTGCCCACCTGTCAGGGACAGAGAGATGCCACCCCACCAGTCCAGTGTGACCAAAGCCCCATCCAACCTGGCCTTGAACCCTACCAGGGACTCAGGTCACTGGATCTCTCGGCACCCTGTTCCAGTGCCTCTCCAAACCCTCACAGTGAACAATTCCTTCCTAACATCTCATCTGAACCTCCCCTCTTTCAGTTTAAGCCCATTCCCCCTTGTCCTATCACAACATGCCCTTGTCTTGCAGTCCAAACCAGCTTCCTACCCTGACCCACGTAGAAAGCATCACCCTGGAATAAAACACGCACGGTGTGAAGGGATGTTCCAAGTCACTTCTCCCACATCCTATTTCCCAAAAGAGCCACTGCAGTGTCACTTACCCCTGTGTCCAAGGAGAGTTAGCAGAGGATGGGTCTTGTTGTAGTGATCCAAGAGCCTGGACAACCCTTTTATACATACCCAAGGTCCTCTTTCAACAGAGGTGGTGACACACCTGCTGCAAGCTGCAGCTTGAGTTAGCATTTCCCGTACCTGGAAATTGCAAGGTGGGAACATTGGAACCCCTCCCCACCTCATACCTTTGCAGACAGTTCCTGGTTGCACCCACCAGGCTTTGGAAATGTTGTCCTTCCACCCCACCATCGCTTCTGACAGGGTTGAGCTGAGGGTGGGTTGGGCGAAGAATGGCTAAAAAATTGGAATTATCGTCACGCCTCGACCCGAGCGTAAAGGTCAAGTCTGGCTTGGCAGAACGTGCCAAAAGCTTTGAAAGTTTTATGATGTGGTGAAATGTTTGAGTGTTTCACACACTCATATAGAAGAAAATTGGGCTGTTCCAGACAAATATGGAGAACTTTGTCCCTTGGTTGTTTTCATATGATCTCTCTTTTTTTCCTACAATTAGTTTGCTACAGTTGACCACTAGCAAAGACAAAGGCAACATCCACCTTGGATTAAATTCTTTTCCAGAGTATTTTCCACCACTTTCTTCGTTTGCACCACTTGTACCAGACCCTTCCTCATTCTCTAGAAGGCAACTGGGGTGTAAAACAAGAAGAAAACCCGAGGTCAGGGTCTGGGGCATCAGCCAACAAGTATTTTGCAAGAGTCACCTCCATGCTATCCGCCCTGCGTGAGCAAAACAGGTACCAGAAGGATGAAGACACCATGAAAATATTTAAAAATAAGACAATAGATTCCAGGAAAGGGGTAGGAACAGAAAAACAGAAGGGTGGTCATTCCTGTTTGGGGATGCTTCTTGTCTATCCCCAGTGTGACGAGGCAGTGCCAAGAACTGTTGCATGAGATTTATTCTGGTATCCCTGAGTCATTTTACTGCTCTTTTTTTTTTAATTGTTGTTTCCCTGCTCAACTCATTAGAGAGTGTTGATGATCTGAAATTGCATCCTCGTTCCCCAGCTGGAGCTGGGCTTTGCCCTGTGCATTTGCACAGACCTGTGGGCTCTGAGTTCCCGTCTTTCCCATCCGTCTATCCCAAAACTTGCGGGGGAGGCAGCTTGGGATGCCCAGTCCCACAGGGTATGTGGGTGCCCCAGTGATATCCAGGTGCCCTGGCATGGAAATGAGGGACACCTGACTCTGAGGGACAAGGGTTGCTCCCCAATGGAAAAATTATGGAACCAGAGTGATTATCTGCGTCATCAAGGGCAAACAACCACGCAAGAGCACCACAAGTCCTCATCTCCTGGCTTGGTTTCACCAGGGACAGGCTGCTGGGTTCAGCTGAGGTTGGAAATCACAGAACCCCAGAACCTCTGGAGGAGGAAAGGACCCATAAAGTTCATGGAGTCCAACTCCTGGCTCCACACAGGGCCAAAGGAGCCAGAGGAGATGATGGAGCCTCCTCAGTCTGGGCTTCACACACAGTGCAGAGTCATGGGCAGGTACAGGAGCTCTTTTCCACTCGTGGTTCTGCTCTCATAGTGGCTTGTAAATGTGGTGTGACCTGTGGGGGGCTGTTGTCCCACTCTAGCAGAACCATCCTGTTTCATTGTGCAGAGTCAGCACCAGCTCTCCAGAGCTCCAGAGCTGCTTCGGGGCTTGACAGACAAGCTCTAGTTACTGTGCAGGTTGAAAAAGGACGTGGACACCCCCAGGACACAGCACCCCCAGGACATGACACCCCCAGGACACACCACCCCAGGACATGACACCCCCAGGGCACCATCCCCAGGGCCAGAGCTTGGTCTTGGCAGCCATCCCTGGCTGTGCTTCATCCCCAGCACGTCCCAGAGCTGGTGTGGAGCAGGGGGGTTGGTGCAGCTACCAGAAACCTCCCCAGGGTGTTGGGGTGAATAGAACCCCAACAGAGAACCATGGAATCATAAAATATCCTGAGTTGAAGGGACCTGTAAGGTCCATCGAGTCCAACTCCTGGCTCCACACAGCTCAGTCCAGTCAGAGCAGGCACCGAGCTCATGGTCCAGACACTCCTTGACCTCAGCCCAGCTGGGTGCTGGGACCACTTCCCTGGGGAGCCTGTCCCAGTGNTCTCCTCTCTCAGCACAGTGTAAAGGTGAAGGGTGCTGGGAACCCCCTGAGCCTCAGGAAGGCACTGGGGAGCATGCAGGTGTCTGGTGTGGAGACAGGGAGGCTGTGAGACCCAGCAGGAATCGATGTTCAGGGAGCAGGTTTATATCCCATCCCCCACATCTTTCCAGCCCCCCTAGACACATAATACAGATGCATTTGGTGCTTGAAGAAAGACATTTTATTGTGGTGCCATAGGCAGAAGCAGATGGCAGAGCTTTGGTTACAGGTTTGTCCATGCTTGCAGGTAACAGGAGGGTTGATCCTGCTGGAAGGACAGAATCCCATGGGCACAGGCACCCTGGGAACCACCTCACTGAGAGTGATCATGGTCGTGGTCATGGCCATGGCCATCATCTGGATGCTCCTGGTGGGTTCCATGACTCTTGTGGGACCGGTTGTGGGCATCAATGTAAACGAGACTCAGTATGGTGAGGAACTCGGTGAACTTCAGGCGTCCGTCACGGTTGCGGTCTGCCCTGGCGAAGAGCTTCCCGATGTAGTCATCAGTGCTTGTGTTGGGCTGCAGAAGGACAAACATTAAAAAGAGTCAACCTGAAGCCCTGTGGGATCCAGGTTCACTCCACCAACAGACAGTGATGGCATCCTAGAAGAAAATAAACCTCCTTTGGGGAGGGTCTCAGCCACACCCCCCCCAAGGAAGACAACTGCTCCTGCGAGCTCTTACCGGTGTGGTGTTGCGGAGGAAGGGCTTGGCGGCCTCCTTCAGCAGAGAAGAGAACTCCCTCTTGCTCAGGTAGTCATCAATGGGGTACTGCATGGCATACCGGTGGTAGACATTGACAATACACTCCAGGGCGAGCTCCAGGTCGCTTTTCATCTTGCTGGCAAGGGACAGACAAGAGAACGTTAAAACCCTTGGGAGAAGGATGGCCAACTCCTCCAGGCTCACCCAAGTGCCACTTCCAAGGGCACCAATCCTGAATCCAGGTTTGACAAGGGGTCTCCTTACCTGTGAGTGGTGCTGGGGCAGACTTCTGCGAGCGGTGGTGCACGGAGGAGAGGAGCAGGCAGGAGCAGTGACTGCAGGGTGGAGGCCACCTCTCTTTTATATTCTCCCTGAGCTACGATTTGTGACACCCTCAAATTTCCTTTGGGGCAATAACCTGAGGAATTGTGCAAGGTTAAGCAGCACACCCAGGAGGTGACTTCTTGGCTGGCTCCAGGAACTGGCTGCTCCCAGTGTTAATGAGGGAGGGGACACACCAAACTCGTTAGGACAAAACAAGGAAACACCAAAAGAAGTATCTGAAGGGAGACGGCATCCTGGGTCAGCAACAGTGCAGGGGCTTTCCCAGGAGGTGGAAGACTTCCAGAGAATTTGGGGGAGGGTCTTTGTGGAGATGATGGAAGAGGAGCTTTTCTGGATGATGCAAAAGGTTCTGGCTGAGAGTCTCCAGTTGGGATGATGCTGGTTGTGGGGGATGTGGGTGGGTGCGCCTCCATCTGCCCCATCGGTGTTGGATGGCACAGAGGGGATGGGGGATGGCCAACACATCCCATCCCCCCAGTCCCATCTCATGAGCACCAGGACTCCTGAATCATTTCTTGACAGCTCACCAAGGAGCCAAGAAAGATGTTACAAATCCAGGCACGCCGGGAACTCACAAGAGGCGGCATTTCCCAGCAGCCGGAACTGCTGCCTCAGGATAACTGAGGGTGTTGGCAATCGCTGCCAGTGTCCTGCTCCTACTCCCACCCCTGGTGCTGGAGGGGTGGTGCCACTTGTGGGATACCCCAGAGTGCTCCCAGTGCCTGGCACCAGCTGCTAAACCCTACATGACTTCTGGGGGTCTGGTGGGGAGATGGTACCTGAGGAGATGGTACCCCCGGCAATGCCACAGGCTGGGGCAGAGGGGCTGGAGAGGTCCTGGAGGAGAAGGACCTGGGGGGTGGTTGGCAGTGGCTGAACATGAGCCCACAGTGTGACCTGGTGGCCAAGGGCATCCTGGGCTGTGTCAGGAGTGGGGTGAGCAGCAGGAGCAGGGAAGGGATTGTCCCATTGTTCTCAGCTCTGGTGAGGCTGCACCTTGAGTCCTGGGTGGAGATCTGGGCACCTCACTCCAGGGAGGA
>VXBZ01009396.1:0-90050 GCA_013399135.1 Heliornis fulica
TGTCCAACACCAGGGTGCCTTTCAGGAACCTTACTCAAGACGCTTTGCTTTCTCCCTCCAACTCCTTTTTCTTCATCTTGAGAAACTAATGAATTCTTCAAAACTGGTCTGTTCATCACTCTCCAAATTGTAAATGGATGTTTTGTGTTTACTTGACACTTTTTCAGTTCTTTGTTTTATTTGCGAACACGAATTATTATTTGTAGATGCTAAATACACACTGTACCTGTTCTGGAAAAAATTGATTTTTTCAACTTTCCTTTCAGGTTTGTCTTTCTGAGTTCACAGCTAGATATTTGGTTTTGAAATTTCTCCTCTAGTGGGGTTTGTTTGAGTCTTTTTCTTTCAGGTTCTTCACCTTTTGGTTTTAGGAACTCCTGATACCCTGGAACAGGACAGAATCTTTAAACATTGTTATCCAGGGTTTTCTAAAGCAATATTTTGTAACTAGGTATAGAAATGGATGAAACACCTAACAATTGTGGTCAATGCATTGTTTTGGGGTTTGTTTTTTTTTGTTTTACTGAGTATGATTTCACTTCATTAATACCAGCTCTCCTGATTTGTATGCTAGAGGAGGCTTCTTTGTGCAGGGATACTCCAAGAGCTGTTGTTTGTTAAGCACCAACTTCTAGTATTACTCCTTTGTAGCATTTTTAATTTATTTATGGAATCCAAGAATGGTGGAGACTGGAAGGCACCTCTGGAGACCATCTAGTCCAACCCCCTCGCTAAGGCAGGACCACCTAGAGCAGGCTGCACAGGACAGTGTCCAGGTGGGGTTTGAATATCATCAGAGGAGACTCCCCAGCACTCGGGGCAGCCTGTCCCCCCAGGCCTCTGTCCCCTCACAGTGAAGAATTTTTTTCCTCTCATTGAGATGGAACTTCATGGGCTCCAGTTTGTGCCCATTGCCCTTGTCCTGTCAGTGGACACCTCTGAGAAGAGTCTGGCCCCATCCTCTTGCCATCTACCCTTTAGATATTTATAAGCATTGATCATATCCCCTCCCAGTCTTCTCCAGGCTAAACAGAACCAGCTCTCAGTCTCTGTTCATATGAGAGAGGCTCCAGTCCCCTCATCATCTTCATAAATCATGGTCTCCTTCATGTTTGGGATGACCATATTGCTTCACTTCAGTTTCTGCATTCTTTCACCCTGCTCCTACAGATACATATTTCAGTAGCTATCTCACAAAGGCTGATATATTTTTCATTTTTACTGCTTCTCTTTTTATTTGGATTAAGGTTGCTGTGTCTCTGAAGATGTGAGCAAAGTTACTTCTCGGGTGTATTGTGTTTTGTGCTCTGCTGTGATTCAGCTGCATTTTTCATTCTCTGCCTCTTGCAACCAGTGCTATTACATTTTTTTTTTTTGCCATGATCTTTTCTGTTACCACAAAGGACTGTGTTTCCACTCTTGGTCAATATTTCTCTTGAAAATTTAAAATATTGTCTCCAAATACTCATTAGAAAAAAATGTGGGTTCTTTTTTTTTTTCTTTTAAACAAGAACTTTGGAAAGATATCAGCTATGAAGTGGTATAGAACTCAGGAAAAAAAAAATATATATATTTGTACTTTCATTTATTTTTTTGTTCTGTAGCTGTAATATGTTGAAATACTTGTGTTTATAATTTCATGGCTGTTAAAAGCTTTATTGTTGTTATGGTTCTTATTATTCATTACCCAAAATTCAGTTAACTTCCATTTACTAATCTATGATACTCATATCCTTTGCTGGCTATTAGGAATAAGATACCATACCTTTTTTTTTCTTTCAAGTTGGTCTAAAGCTCATAAATCTAATTTCCATTATATATATCGATGTCAGGATGAGGAAAACCTATCTTGAAAGTTTTACTCTCATTTGACAAGGATATTAGATTTTAATCAATATCACTTTCAGCATTGGCATCTATGTTAAATATCAAATGTTTACAAAACCTGGGTATTCCCCCCTTTTTTTAATGTTTGGTATTTTTATAAAAATCAGTTCTTGACGATGATAATGCTATAGATTGAATATAGCTTGCACTGTACAGCTGAGTGCAGTTATTCAAGTTCAGTGATTCTCAGTGAGTGAGTACCTAGCCCTACATGATCTAGTTACCCCAAAAACCCCAAAGTTAAAAAAACATTAATGCTAAACTACAACATTCAGTATGTACTGACCAGTGCCAGATAGAGTCTGTGTTGTGTAGATTTTGCAATCCCCTGGCTTGCAGCTTTTGTTTGCAGCTGTGATATTCCATTTCTGTCATTACTGCCTGTGTAATCTATAACCTTCATCTAAGAAACACGGCTCATTAATTAATCATTAACAAGGGCAAGACATGCGACAGCATGAAGTGTGCCAAATCCTTTCTCCAAGTTTTGAGGCGTCTGACTGCTTATAGATACTATCTCCGTAGTCCCAGAGGATTGCTCTGCAAACACCAGATCTTGCAGCATATAGTGAATATATGGATTTTTCTATCAATTATTTTGCTGGCATTCAAAGTCATTTACAACCTTTTTTCCCATCTAATTAACACTCTTTGCAGTCTTATTAGATGCCTCTTACTGTGGGCACTAGCACTGTGGGTTGTTGCTAGTGACCCCATAGACTGTGGCAAGGAGTTGTGACTCCTGTGGTACAGGTATGCACCACTGGCATTAGTCAGCCTCTACAGGTGCCTTGTTTTCTCCAGCATTGGAAGGGGTGATGGCACCGTGCAGGCACTGCTGCACTGGGCTGTCCTGTGGTGGGGCTGCTCTGCAACCCGTGGGAACTGTCCCAGGGCAGGCCCCCGCTCTCCTCAGAGAGGCCCTTTGGCCCTGCTGCCAGCACCTGGGCACCGGCACCTCCTCCAGGCCAAGAATGTAGCTGGAGATACTGCCCTTTTTGCTTTATTTTCTGTGCAAACAATTGTCATTTGTCATCTTCACCAGCTAATTGACCATTTTGTGACAATGTCATCATGAACTTGCAGTTAGCAGAGGGTTGGGCTAGATATCTCCAGAGGTACCTTTCCAACCCCTGTTGTTGTGTGATTCTGTGTGATTCGGTATGGCTGTGAAGGTATGGAAAGGTATTGCCCTGTTCCTCGTGCTGCTTCAGAAAATAATCCTCTCTCAACATGGCATGCTGGTGAATGGGAAGGTAGTCCCTCAAACTCCGAAACGCCGGGTGTCGGTGACAGCCGGTGTGTGGCACATGCCTTCTCCTCTCAGAAGTAGTGTACTCTGGTTTGGGGCAGGTTGTGTGTTGGCTGTCAAAATTGTTTTTAAAGGCTCTGATATTGTATGTGATTGCAAGAGAAGCCTGAGAGGAACAGCTCAGTTCTGACTGTTGCCTTTCTAGCTTGGTTTCCTTTATTTGTAAGTACTGGTAGACACAGACCGATGTTTCTCACCTTCCTCTTACAGAAAGGCATGCCAAGTTTAAAAATTATTTGGTAGTATCTAGATATTTGTCAGATAGTATTTTTGGCCAGTCTTGATAACAGGTAGCTTTCCTAAAACTCTTTAATGAAACATTTCTTGATTTTTGATACCTAATCAATTTACTACATGGATTTAGGATGACTTTTTGTTGTTTTCTTTTTTTTTATTATTATTATTCAGGTGTAGCTGGACTGTTTTATCGTTTTTGGGCATGACCAAAGGAGAAACTGAAAAAAGTAATTGTAGCACTATTGCATTTTCTTAGTGTCAGAGGCGAAAGAAAATCAAATGCTTTGAAATCTCTTCTGAGTTTGAAAAAGCCTGTAATTATTTTAGTCTTCTTTTAAAGTCTCTTCTGCATCATCTTGTGTCTCCTCTCTCCAAACTGACGAGTGAGAAGGCATGATACCAGCAGCACGAGAGTCAGATCAGAGCCTGTGTTCATGGCTGGGTTCTGAGCAGCCACTTCTTGCCCGGTGTGGCACAGTGTGGCAGGGGGATAGGGCCTGGGCGGGCTCTCCGGGACCATGACTGGGATGGCTGCGTATGTCTTGGGTAGCCGACAGCTCCCCGTGATCTGCTTTAAAAGCCTGTTCTTGGTGGTCTTCTTTGAGGGTCTGTTTGCCCGTTTTCGCATGAGCCTGACTTGAGGCAGACCTCAGCTCTCACAAATTACTTACTGTTCCTTCTCTGGGTTGATTATCAGTGTTTGTATCTCAGTGTAGCCTGATGCTGCTCTTCTGAGTGTTTGTTTCAAACTCAGCTGGTCCTGATAGAGCGATGCACGAGCAGGGAAGGTAGGAAAGAATTAGCAATTATAAGGAAAAACTGTAAGTGGCACAGATTAGCTAAAGCGGGAGGTGTGTAATAGAAGTGTAATTTGCATTGAGGCATAAGTTGATAGGATTCTGCAAGAGAAAGTAAGCATAATAGTGAAAATAAGGAGATTATGAAACTAAAGACTGCATTCCAACCACTAATTAGTGAGGTTATCTGTATTTCAGCTTTTGCATTTGTGAATTAAAAGCACTAGCTTTTTCCACATTGATTCGTATTCTTAGAAGATCTTACGCCATGATTCTGGCCTTAAAGATTTTACATGATACTAATGTACAGTGTGTATCGAATTCTTTGTCTTATTTAAATAATTGATGCTTTATGGAAAGCTGTTGGCCTGAAATACAATTATGCCTATTCATTTCCAGTGAAATAGACCTCAGCAGTTAAGTACTCCTAGTACATCAAGCTTCTTTTTTAACCAAAAATAAGTACTGTTAATTTAAATTCAGTGAAAGCAATAGATAAAGCCAGCAGTGTTAAATACTCTCAATGTTAAAAAAAAAAATTGCTTAAAAGTTGCATGTGTAAGAGTGGAAAGCATTAGCATGACTCTATAGGGTTTTGTATGTATTTATGAAATCTTTGGCTTTAGTCATTCAGATTTGCTTTCTTTATTTTTTAATCTGTTCCCACCACCAGCCTTTGGTGATTTTGTATTTCTTGGGTGGGCATCAACTGTGTGAACTTCTTTGACAGCATGACCAATCACTTATTCACCTTTACTTCTTAGTGTTTATTTCATACACCTACTTCTTAGGTGAAAAGTATGTTTCTTCCAAGTTGTACAAGTAGTAGTGTCTCTACCTGGATCATTTCAGTGACCAGGTGAAAAATAAATACATAGCTGAGGTTGTGGATATGTTTGGTAATTTTTTCTTTTCAAAAACACTTTTGAGAATTATCTGAAGAAATACCCTATGAAGTACTACATGCTGACAAAGAAAAGAACAAATAATCAGAGGAAGCAACAAGTGTTGAAGAGTACTTTAATTTAAACTTTTTGAAATGAAGATAGTTGGACCAAAAAAAAAAAAGTGTTGATCCAAAGGTTTTGAATAATACTCTCCAAGATCATCATATCTCTTCTTTCTTTGCAAATGGAGCAGAGAGAACATGGTCTATTCCTATCTGCTAATTTTAGCAGTGTAATACATAAATAAATAAAATCTCATTTTACTGTTTAGATTTTGAGCAGGGAGGAGGTAAAATAAGAGGCACAAAGAAAGATCTGTCCAGATAATTTATTTACATTCTAGAGTAGATAGATTCAGTTGGCCTTATGATAGCTAAAAACTGAAAGAATTACCAAAAATACTTTCCGTGTCGTTATTTATTAGTAGTATTTTGCAGTTAATTATTTTCTGATCATTATACTTTTTTCTTTCTTCCTGACAGACACTTCCTGCTTTTCATTGTTCAATGCATTAAGAATTCTTTCTCACCTGATGAGCTAAAGACACCATCCATAACAACTGCAAAATAGAGCATTACCGGCCTCCCCTTTCAGTAAGTAGTCACAACTTCAGTTTTGTATGTTGTTTTGCTCTGAAATGTGTTTATATTGTCGTCCAAAGTGCTTCTATCTATGCTTGAAAAATGCCTAGAAAGATCTCTGCAGGAAAGTGTTTTTTGTAGAGGAAAGCAATTTGTCTCAGCACTTTCCTTTACAGAATCTACTTCAGTCTTTTTCAGCCCAACTGAATTACTTCAGAATGCTTCACTAGGAGAAATATGCTTTTTTTTCCTACCTACCTGGGTTTTCAGTTGCTGGAGTTGCCCATCCTAACAAATTTCTGGATCGAATGAGATGTTAGGAATTTTTTGCTCCTGGCATCAAAAGACATTATTCTCACTCAAATGGGCTTTTTGTTCAGATATTTAACAAAAACTATTTAAATGAATGGCTGCATGTCATGAAGCTGTAAATCTGTAATATATGCTGTACACAGAAAAGATAAACAAAGGGGAAAACCTTTCAAATTATCTGTTCTTTTGTGGTGTCTCTAATTGCTGGACAGAATGCTCACAAGACACCCTATAATTTAATTAGCTGTGCATACACTCATGTAATTCATGTAATTACATACAGTAACACACTTACCTCCGTGTGTCAGGCAGCAGAGGTAGGCTCTCTTGTTTAGGAGTAGCTCAAGAGTAATGGAAACAAAACCTTCAGCTGATCAATTACCATAAAAATTTAAAAATGTTTTTTAAAATGTAAAGTTTTTTATTATCTTGCAGATTTTCATCTTACCAAATACCTTTTTTTTTTTTCTTCGTGATACAACTAGGAGTTCTTACTCAAGCCAGTTAATTTATTGTCAATAGTTCTTAAACTAATTCTGGGTTGTTCCTCTGTAAAAAAAGGCTTTCATTTGGAGTTGAATTAATTCTTTAAATTGTATCACATATCTTCTGAAGCATGACAAAAAATGTGGGTTTTTTATATGACAATTGTCAAATTCCAAGCAAATTCTTTCACTCATACTGAAAAAATCAGCACATTCTTCTGCATTCTTTTTGCTGTGGGTCAGTTAGTTGATATTGTATATTTTCTACTATAGTGCTATTTTCTGAGTCAATGACTCAGGTTTTTTTTTTTTTCAGTTTTTAGACCATTAACATCTGCTTCCTACTTATAAAGTAAAATATTCTAAATATCAATCTTTGAATTTTAAAAATTGATATAGCTTAGAAAAATTAAAATGAGAAAAACAAAAATGCTTCAGTATAAATAATTCTTCACATTGGGAAGGGAATTTTGGTGTGGAGTTACTCTTTTATTTTTAAAAGAGTCTGAGTTTCATGACAGTTTTCTGCTAATTCTGTATATTGTAAATAAATAATTAATTGTAAATTTAGGGCATTCCAGAAAGTTGTTTTTGCTTTTACAGCTGTATCTGTATACTTTATGTAAAAGCTCTTCCATAGCTGATCTTAAAATATTTAAACAACAGATTGACAAGTACTTCTCATAGCAAATTCCTGGAGAACAAATACAAAGTGATAAAGGATATTGGTCCAGAAGCTCTCACTTTTGCTCTGTACTTCAACTGCAGTTTGCCAGGCAAAGGTTGCAGAAGTCAGTCCTCTGTGAAAATTTCAAACCAAACACCTCAATCCCCAAATCCCCTGCTGCAGTCCTGTGTAGGTAGGGCTGGTTGTGATGTTTGGGTTTGCTGCCTGTGTTTTATGAGGGAACCTGAGTAACACCAAGTGATCTCCCAGGGTCAGACAGCAGGTCAGGAGCAATGCTGAACGTGCAATTGCATTCATAATGCTTTGCAGTAATTGAGGTTGAAAATGTGTCCATTTAAACCTTTCAAAATGGTGGCTTGATCCTGTATTTTGGGTTGTTTGTTGGTTTTTTTTTTGTATTGCTCTGGAAAACACTGAGACCAGGAAGGATTTTCAGGTACTGAGGAGCAAAAATCCTTCCTGCTGCTCAGCGTCATACAGCTCTGGGAGTTTATTATGGGTTTGATTTCGGGCCAGATGTATGCCAGGATAAGAGAGCTAGCTGCTGTGATGTTTGTGAGGTGCAGAGCCTGCCTTCTCCAGCAGTGAAGTAGCTGCCTAAGAGGATTTCCACAAATTCCTCCAGCTTAGAGAGGAGTCCTCACAGTCACCCAGGATGGGGGAAGAGCCATGTGATACCACACAGTGTATTGCTTCAGCTGAGTTGAGGTTTTATTTTGGGGGCTTTGGGAGTTACTCTGCCTTTACATGCCAGATGAATTTTCCTCAGCTGTGGGTTTGGGGTTGGGAATTTGTCTTGGGTTGTGTCCCTGGTGCTGGTGCTGTCTCCTATTTTCAGCCTGTCATATGCTCTCATGTTGACTTTGCAGTGTTGAGCCAGTACCGTCTGTTCTTTATTTCCCTCATTAAATTCGTGTTCCCCTGGATTTGCTGGTGAGATGAAGTGCTGGTCACTTCTCAATTACTTCTCTTTTGTGGTGTTTGCCCAGGCTCTGAGCACTGCCAGTTTCTGCCTTTTGATTTGTTCTTCTTTAAACAACTGACAAAGACTCACCATCAGTTCCCAAACAAATACCCGGGCTCACTTCCCTCCGCTCTGTCCTTCTCCAGCTTCTCCTCTGTTATTCACAGGCCTTCCCTGCAATATCAGTGTTCCAGCATATTTGTTAGGTTTGCTTTTTGGTTTGGTTTCTTTTAATTTTATTTTATTTTTTAACAAACACTGCTATTTTCCCAGTGTGGTAGATCAAAGCCGTAAGACAGTAACTACCTTGAAGACAACACAAGTTTAAGTTCTTGAACAAAACTTTCCTGGCCTTGTCCTCAAGGGAGAGGAGGAGAACAGTCTCTCAGTCACTGCCATCTTTGGTGCTCCTCTTAGTCCTGGGTCTGGAGGATGCAAATTTTTTCACACCTTAAGGGTCAGGGTGTAGAAGAGCATATTCTATATGGTCTGAAAACCTATAAACTCACATTGGTATGAATAATTAAAAATTACTTGAGTAAATTGCTGAAGTAGCCCTCTTCTCACTGGCAGGCTTATGTGCCTCTCTACCACGTTTGGCTTTCTAGTTTCCAGTGATTTTGAAGGGACAAAAGTATACAAAATAATGTGAAATGTTCATGGATTTCCCAGTGATACCACCCAACACCAACACTAGTGCACTGGTTTTGAGCCTGTGGGTCAAGACGACTGTAGTGTCTGCCCCATTCCAGGGCTTCTCCTGACAGTTGCACCTACCCTCGTACTCTGTACTGGGGTTTGGCCAGCTCCTGAGTCCAGGGTATGAGGGTACAAACCCTCCTCAGAGCGTTAGCAGTAGTTTCTAGTGTGCCTGTACCGAGAGCTTTGCATTATTATTTTATTTTCATGCTGATTTCCCCTTTCTAATATAGTTTTACGCTTATAGTTTTCCTCACCCCACCAAAAAACCCCAAAACAACAAACCCCCCTCCAACCACAAGCAAAAGAAAACCCCAAACCAAAACTCATCCACCAAAGAAACTCCTCCCACAGCTGCCACATTTCCTTTTCCCTTGGATGGATTCACTTCCATGAGATTGCATAAATACCCTTCATTATATCTTTTAACAATACACGACATTTTGCTGAAAAAGTGTTCAATAGGTATGAGGAAAAGGTCTTGTAAACAATTTTAAGTGTGCTCTTATCCTTTCCTATAGCAAATTATTTCCTTTCCATTGATTAATTTTTTTAATACTTGTGTTTTTGAATAGTTGTGTCTTTTATTTCCTAAGAAGCAAATTCACAAACACAACTTAATAAATAAAATATTTGCACTCAGGAGTGGAACCACAAAACCAATGTAACTTCTGCTATTGATTCTTCTCCTGCATAACTATTTTGGCAGCAAAGGCAGAATACCATTCTGTGTAAGCATGAAACTCAGTTAGAGTAAATTACTCTAAATTATTAACTAACCAATAAATCAGTATTGCTACAGTGTTGTTCTCCCATTCCTCACCTAAAATCTGTATCCCAAATCAAAAACACTGCATTGGAAGATTGTTTCGATTTTTTAAATGAGTATAGTAAAATAAATGCTTCCTGGAATTACCAGCAATAATTCAGCATGATGGAGCAAGGATATGTGTATCTTATAATATCAATTGAAATTGATTTTTTTAATATGAACAGTGAAGTAGAATTAAGATATTACCTGTGCTTTTGTAAATTATACTAATTACTTGTTTTACTGAAACATAGTTTAAGGGAGAACAGACACAATTTCTGTACATTTCTGTCTTTTTTATGGAGTTTAGTTGGTTATTAATGAGGTTTGACCTATTTAGTTTTGGGAGCACCTTTAAATTTACCACCTCCCTTATTGGGAGAGGAATGTATTTAGTGTATTTCTTAAGACTGAAGATTTGATTTGAGGACATAAATGAAACACTCGTATTGCTCGACTTCTGCATGGATAGATGAGAAATTGAATGTTATTGATTACTGTATCTTAAAATATTTCTAGTGGGCTCTGGATATGAGTAGTCAGACTGAGAGGCTCTAATGAGAAAAAGTAACTGTATCCAAGTACAAAATTATCACTGAATGGCAAGTAAGCATGTACTGGCAATGATAACTAGATGGTTGAAATCCTGGATCTTGTTCTGTTTATTGCATAGCATACAAAGCTGAGAGCTGATGCTGATAGTATTCAGTATTTTATGAGGATTCTGTTGAGTTAGGTAGGGATTATTGTGCTAACAGTAACCTGCATTCTGTGCCGTGAAGGTGTGTAATTCATGCACTTCAGTGGGATGTGAGCTTCTGTATAAAAAGACTGTGGGACAAGCCCCAAAAGACCAAAACAAACCACATTTGATCTCTGACTGCTGATCTTTCTAAGGGCATGTTTTAGTATATGTCATAATTTCAAAAAGAAAACGAATCATTTTGCTTCCGTGGGAATATGGGACTGTGGGTGCAGGGGTGGGGAAGAAACACTGCAGATATTCAGACTGATCTAGAATGCAAGCTTGAGGGAAACATTCGGTGAACTATCTGGCTACTTCTTGAAGTGTGGCTGAAACAAATTGTCCTTGACTAGGAAGGATTCAGTGACACTCTGATGAGCCTAGAGAAAAGTTACAGCTGGGCACCGAGGCTGCTGTATGAAATACTTCTGTGTAACCAGCTGAAAACAGTGAATAAGGGTATCTGGCCTGAAGGAAAATGTCCTAGCTGTGGTGCTCTTGGTAATCTGCCCTTTGTTTATGATTTTACCCATTCTGCCCTGTAGGAAAACCCAGTACTGAGAGTTCTAGATTTTTGTGTAACCAATGCCAAAGCCTTACTGGTGTGATTTCAGGAGTTCTGTGTGCTTGACAGTAGCATAGCCAGTCCTGTTTGATGAGGCATCCTGAACTGAAATATTTCAGAGCTACCTTGTGAAAAGGAAAAGGTTTGCAGTCAGCATCCTTCTTGGAAGGGATCCTGTTTGTAATTACTTTGTGGCTGTAATTTGAGGTTGTGTGCCTGTGTAGGTGTCTGATAAATGTTTTTGGTGGAATAGAGCCCACATGTGAGGAGTCAGTGGATAAAGCTGCGTTTCGGTTCCATTCATTCTGGTCCAGGCTGGTGCCTTTGACCTCGTGAACGGTTTATTTTTGTGAATCTAAGAAAAAGAAGAATATAAATCTTTAAGAGAAGGGAATCTTGTGTGAATAGGGATTTCCTTCCAGGTTTTTCCATTGCTTTTCATTGTGCTGTTTGTGTCTATGGCAGTAGCATGTATAGGCTGGTTCATTAGGCTTTGAATGCCTGTTACAAAATGCACTCCGGTTCAGAATCAGTCTGAAAACAAATCACAAGTTAACTTGCGGTCACCAAGCTGTACCTGCTTAGAATGGTTCTGCAAGAATCAGGGTTTATAGAGAGAAAACAGAAGTAGTAGATAGAGCTAAACTGCCGTCACAGTGAGAAATGGAAATGCTCAGTGCTTACAGACATTTTGGTATTGGGACGAGCTACCACCATCAGTACTCCATCTGACAGCTAGATGTATTTGCTGCTGAAGCTGGGACATGAATCAGTTACAATAAGCCTGAAAACAGGCTCAGATGTCATCCTGGAGATGGCTGCTATTGACTGCAGAAACGGAGATATTAGAGGGAGCAAGATACCTTGCAAGAATAAATCAGTTTTGAGTAATAGGGAGTCCTCCAAGGGTGCTAATAATGCAGTAGGAAAACATGTCAGTAGGGCATTGGAGAGTGACAAGATTATGCTGCACTGTAGCAGTGTTGCAATTCCAGTAGGTATATGAGGCAAGATGATTCATAGCACAAATAATTTTTGTTCTACACTTTTATTCTTCATTTTAAATTTGAAGCTGTATGCAGGGAGGGTTGGTGTTTGCCAGTTGTCTTTGAGCTATTATTTATTCTCTGTTTCACTGTGCCTTACACAAGTTTGTCATTTACATAAACATTTCTTATCCTGTTAGTGCATTTACAGTGACTTGAAGTGGAAACCCAGCGTAACTACCATTGTCTGACCTGATCTACTATAGAAGATCAAAATATACCTAACTTTCCAAGCAATTCAACAGAATAATTTAAAATTATGGTTTTGGTAGGATAAAATTCAATATAGCTGCTGCTGTTTTGTTGTTTTTTTTTTTAACCTAGCATCTGCTTACCTGTATAATCTCACCTTTTTGAGCACGTACAGGAGTAGAAGCAGCTTTACTTCATCCAGGTCTTTACTGACTTAGCTTTTTATACCCCCTGGCAATCTGGTCTCTACTTGTACAACATGAGGTTAATTACAGTACTGTGAACATATACATTAAAACAATCTGCCTGCTGTTGAGAGATTTTTCTGTTGTACAAGATTACATCTTTATTCTGTTTTTGTTAGTGTTACCTTTGTCATAACTGTACTGCGGCACATTGCATGGACAGTTGAAGTTTCCTGCACTGTAGCAGAAATCTAGCTTATTATGTAGATATCCACTTTAGACAATGAGCATCTGCTGCTACTCAAGACATAGAGATACTGGTGTATGTGTTCAGGCATCTTCATTTGTTCTGCTGTGTTGTCCCAGAATAAGTATGCAGAATATATTGCAGTAGAACAATCGCAGTGCTAAAAAGAACGGCACTGGTGCTTTGTTATATGAGAGCTGGCTGTGCTTCTGGTTGTAAACCAAGTAGTCACATCCAAGTGGAAGGAATTTTCCTTTTTAAAAAAATATTCTAAATATTTGCTTTATCTCTTTATTTTTTTTATTCAATCTCCTTAGCAACGGAAACATCTGCTTCTTTTCTCTTAGTCATTACATTCAAAGAAAGTAGCTGCTTCAAAAATAATGAAAGCGAATCCTGTGAATTGGGGAGCTATTAATTGTTGCCGAGATGTTTTAGTATAATAATAAGACATGCAACAATTGGCTTTTCTCTTTAATTGAAATATAGCTCTCTAGTTAACCTGTGCTAGTTAGGTGAGCTCTGTCAGCTCTCACAGTGCGTTGATGATGTGATTTTCTGTGTGACAAAGAGTGAGCTTGACTTTCTGGTGTATTTAGGAGATACTTAGTATCGATGGATTGTTGTTGCTCCTAATGTTTTATGAATTTGCTACTTCAAAGCAAGTTGGTGAAGAGTTTGCCTTGAAGACAGAGGACTAAATATGCATGGCCTTACAAATATATATTTTTGTATGTCAGTCTTCAACATGAAACAGTATAATTAATTCAAAATATGGACTTTGTTTTATAATGATGTTCTTACTCAACATATTGCATGTTTTTCTGTAGATTTTGCTAACCCAATTTAAAGCTGGTATTTGGTTTTAAAAGGTCTTACTGATCTGTAATATTCATCCCTGTGGCCAACAGTGCACTCCTAAATTGGCACAGGAAAATGAGATTTGTCCTGACTGCATGATCAGGATATGAACTTGTCTCTCTAAGCCAAGAGGAACAGACCTTTGCTACTGGTGATACTGGTTGAGACCTAATTGCACCTGGATGCACCTGCACACATGCCTGACCACTTGTGTAAAATACGATTTATTTCTTCATAGTGTGAACCTAAGCTCATCATATGGAGAAAAATTAGCAGCATTGGAACGAAAAAATGTTCAGACAGGCATGATTGGAAGGCTTAAGCTCTGGAGCTCAACTAGCAAAAGCTAGCAGGAGTAACAAGGAGTCTTACAGGAATGCACACTCATTCCAAAATGGATTTCTGGTGTTTGGGTGTCCTCTGATGGATGGGGAGACAGCTTAATGATGGACACTTTGGAGAAAGATAAGTGCCTGTTGCCTTGCTCTTTACAAGGAAGTGTAATTCCATACCTGTGTATACACCAATTCTGTGTAAGAGAGTTGCAGCCAGACTGAAAAAAGACTAATTTTATGTATTTTATATAAGATAGCTGACCTAAACTCTGTTGTGATTGTAAATCTGAAATCCACTTGCAAATATATCAGGTGTGAGAAGGTAATCAGTAATTGTGTGGATTTACCAAAGCGATACTTGTGTTTTACAATTTGATTACTTTCTGCAGATAAATGAGTATGAGCCTCAGCCATTTTACACACTGTAGTACCATGTTCTTTCAGTGCACTTGCACACTGAAGCCACCTACTAGATTTTCTTAGACGATTCTGCAGAGTATCTTAGTGATTTTTTGGTTTGTTTGGGGTTTTTTTTGTGTCTGTGTCTGTGGGGATCTTTGGGAGAAGTGGCATATTCTCTTATTGCATCTAGTGGTCTCTGTATGTGTGTAGCAGGAAAAAGAATAAAAATTTTTACTTAGATTTTATGCCAGGGATCAGCAAATCTTAGAATTAGAGAAGAAAAAGTGAAGACTATTACTGTTGTGCTATAAACTTTAATCACATTTGTACTTTCCCTGATGTTTTCTTTGTCTCTCTCCATCCCTGAAAATAATAATTCTGCACAAGCCTACTACTGGCACGTGTAGGTGGCAAAAGTGGTTTTCAGAAGCTTTACCAGAGAACCATCTGGAGCCTGTATGATGGCCAAGAACACTGAGAACTTCCTCCATGGAAGAACTGATTAGCTGGGTGGAGCAGCGAGCAGTAAAGTGTGGCTGTAATCCTTTTAACTGGCCAGCACATCAGACACATGGGCTGGCTGCCCAAATGCCATTTCACTGGGAGCTTTAGATACCAGGCTGTACATCCCCTTAGGTTGTGCTGAAGCAATACTGGAAGCTATCAGCATGTTAGAACCACAGTAGTCCAAAATACAAACATCATACCATTCCTGATCCTCCACCAAGTGCATATTCTTTGTATCTATTGTTTGCTCAAAGTAGAGCTGGCTCTCAGAGCCCCTCAGGGGTGAGGTTGCTGTAGGCAGGTAGAGAAAGATGGTTTGGGGAAGGCTGGGAGGGGAGAGGCTGAGTTTTAGTAAAGATGGGCTCCATTTTCTAAGTTACTGTGACTTTTGTGGATAGAGAAGGAGAAAAGATATCTGCAGGAGGACCTCAGAAGAGAAGGCTTTCTTGGGTCCTGGTCAAGGACAGCGTTATAAAAATGACATGTGGTTTCTGGCACATGCCTTACAAACCTACAAAACCTCAATGTCTTGCTGGGTAGGCTGGGAGGGTGCTGCAGGGGATGTCTGCTTCTCCACAGGGAGAGTCTTCTGCCTGATGCTGGCTGCTGGAGTAAGTAGATGGTTATTCCTAACCACTGTTGAATTTATTCCAGGTAAAGCAAATATTGATACTATGAAGAGTATAGTTTTATATATATGTGTGTGTGTGTGTGTACTTAAAATCTCACTGCTAGTGTCACCTTCTGTGGATATAATTAGAACAGCCATGTGAAATCTATGAAATGTCTTTCATGTGAGCTTGTATGTGCAGTTCATTAGAGAAGCTTCTGACTCTTCTAGTGGAATTGTTGGAATAGGAGGCCTTTTGGATGCAGGAAATGGTGTCAGTTCTGTTGTGGTAGCTGTAATCAGGAGGTGAGGAAACACTTTGTCTCTTGGAGAAGGCACCCATTTCATACAGTTCTTATAAGGTGCCCAGCTTCTGCAGAAATGCTCAGAAGTTTATGGCTGCAAGGAGAAGAAGGAGTGTGGTGGTGGTTTGAGGACAGAAGTGCAGATGCTTCAGTTTCATCATGTCTCTGATGACCATCCAGACAGTTCATATATGAAAGGGATTTTTTGTGGTTTCTTTTGTTTCATTTGGGGGGGGGCGGGTGTTGTGTGTGTGTTGTGGTGTTTTGTTGGGGTTTTTTTGTTTTGCTAGTGGTTCTTTGGGGAGGTTTTGGGGTGGTGTCTTTTATGTTTGTTTGTTTTGTTTTGTTGCTTCTTCCCACTTTAACCTTTACTGAAAGGCAAATTTCCTTTGGCACCAGCTGTCTCAATATTTCCTAGATTTTGGAAAATCATTACTGACATGTTAGTGCTCTTTCTAAATAAATGGAGATGATTCCTACAGAGAAGTTCAGAGTAAATTGCACATTTTCTTTCATGCTCTCTGTGTGTTTAAGTTTCATAAGCACACAATCTGTTACTGTCCATGGGTTTGCTTCTTTGCTTAAATAGAATTTATTGAGAAGAAAATGGCTAATTATTTTATCATCAAAGTGGAGTAAGAAAGTAAGACTGGGTAAAAAAGAAATTGCAAACAGGGTCCTTGTTGAAGATGGCGCTCTCAGTACCGGTGCTTCCACATACGTCTGTCTGATGGGTGCAACTGCTTCCATAGGAGATGAGTGATTTTAGAACCTTCTGGGTAAATTACCCCTAAAGGTAATAGCTGGTAATTCTGCTGCTCTTAATGATGTCTGCCCACAAGTTATTTTTAAAGACACACTTCTTACGAAGAATACTTCTTTGATATTCCAAAAATGGATCTCAGTCAGCTTAATGTTCATACAAGGCACAGTTTCTCATGTTTCAAGTTTAATTTTGATTTAAGTTGAATTTACTACAGTGGATATCAGAGAGGAGAAAATATGCATATAAATATGCATGTATTTTTGAAGTAGGTATTAAAATATGTACTTTGAATTTTCAGAATCTACCTCTGTTGTTTGGTTTGGTTTATTTTCTGAACTGTTGTCACAGCAGCATGAAAAAGAGGTTAATAGAATTAATTTAATGAGTATTCTTGCAAAAACTGTTTCATTTGTGGTTTGTGGGTGGTTTTTTGTTTGTTAAAACTAGCCTAAGAACAATCTGAAGAAATCACCTTAAGTTGGATCTAGGTTCTTTTGCAATGTTAGAGCAAGTTCTTTCATGGATAAAGAAATACTGTACTCCAGTAATAAAAAAAAAAAAACAAACAACAAAACATTTCTGAAAGAAATCAACAAAAAATAATTGACTTCTAAGACCTCATACTTATTTTGAGTTGAGGGTAAATTTTCAGTAAAACTACTGAATAAATCAGAACTACAGAGCCCAAAGTTCCTTTTTTTTTTCTTTAATGATTACTGTGAGAGATTGCAATCACACACATATCAATAATAAAAGCCATTTTTCATTATATATTTCACATATACACTTAAAACACCATATTATTTTTAATACAAACACCTTCTCTGTAGAATCTACTGTTGTGTGGAATCCATTGTGCTCTCTGGAGAAGTTTAGAATCTATGGAAAAGTACTTTTCATCCAGTGAAGGAAATAGGGTATTTGACAACATGCATTTGTCTACAAAATGCGAAGCAATATCTGATGAAATACGCTTTGTCAATAAAATAAATTGCCAAACAAAATGTAATCCTTCCTCAAAATACGTTTAGCCTACACAGTGAAATAAGCTGCTTCCACAAAGTGCATTTTGTTGCTTGAATTATTTTGATTTGCTGTCTATCAGAATCTGTAGATAAAGTGGTTTTTTGTCAGACACTGTATATCAACCTTCTTTTATTATATATAGATAAAATACATTTAATTTGGAGGCAGACATTTGATAGGACACCTTAAACTGATAGTGGTTTAGCTGAATTGATAAACGCAGCCACGCGCTGTTTGAGGTGTGAGAGGCCCACTTCCGCTCCAGACTGCCTCTGTAGTTTGTAATCCAGCTGCTCTGGTTGTGAGGGGGTGTTTGGGCTTCCTGTGGCGAAGGGTTTTGGTGAGTTGTTCACTGTGCAAACCCAAAGTACGTAACCGATGGGTGATGGGCATACACGTCAGTGCTTGCCCAAACGGTCGCGCTTTGCCAGTCACATACCTGTAGCCTCATGGGAACCAGCTAAGCCCTTTGACTTCCACAGAGCCATGCCAGCTTCTGGCACTTTGACTTCCACGGAGCCATGCCAGCTTCTCTGGGCAAGAATCTCCAGGATGGTAGGGGTGATTGTCTAAACTGAGGAAAAACTATTCCATTTCTGATTTTTTTTTCATTCATCATTCTTTTAGAAGACTTATTTATTTTTCATTGTCAGTTTCTTAGTGAGCTAAAAATTAAAAATCTTCTGTATATGGAGAGGTAATATAGCCCTTAGAGCTGTCAAGAAAGGCAGAATTCTTCTGTGGAAAAGGTTCCCCAAAGCTTCTCTCTGTTGAGGAATACAAGGCTCCCTTTAAGTTCCTGAACATTAGTGTATGTTGAAGGGTCTAGAGTGCTGTTTTTATAGCATGATGTTCAGAAAGAAGATTGCAGAGATTCCTATTTCAAACTGCTTCTTAAAGTTCAAATCACATATGGGGACTCCAAATTTTCATGTAAAGCAGTACAAGTGAAGTTACTTTGGTACCATCTCTGTATCAATCTAAGAAGTACTAGTTGTGCTGATAAGTAAACGTGCAAATTATTCAGTTGTAACTTGGAAGTACAGAACAGAATTAAAGCAGAAGTATCCAACCCAGGTGAAGTATCTCCTGAATTAGTTTGATTGAATATTGTCTTGACTCAGAAGTTAACAAGATCATTTTTGTCATTGCTTGTGTTACTGATTGCAAAATTATTAGAAAAAAATATCTGAAGTGTACGGGCGTTAGTTCAGCAAAAAACCTTAAGTGTCTGCTCAGAACTTAAGTTTGCACCAGAATGTCAGGAACTAGAATAGAATTACTTACACAAAGAAAAGTTGAGATCTGTTAAAAAGAAATGTATTTGGCTAAATACAAATTAATGCAAAGTCTTACCTTCTTGTGGAAACAAATGTACAGTTCTACAAGCGGAACACAAACTGGAGGTCTGGTTCCTTCACGTTTTGTACAGTTTTTATGTTCAGGAAGACCCACATGGATAGAAACATGTTTATTTTTATTATAACAAAGTAGAAATTACTTTTCCTTTAAAATGTTATTTTATGTCTTAAAAATTAGAAGCTACATTACTACAAAAATGCATGTGTATGTAGAAATGGGCAAGTTGGACTATTTATGTTATACATAACTATTATATGTGTAATGTGAATAATAACTGTAAAATATATATTAATATATGTAGTGGTGTAGGAAGTACATGCTGCCTTCCTTTTTCCTTCAAACCAGCGTGCTTCTCTCGTTAACATTATTTAAATGAAGTGTGTCTACCTGAAGGGAATTATTAATGTGACATTTGTTCAGATACGTTTACCTTCATTTGGGGGATATTATTTCTCCTATTCCTTTTGCTGCCATGTTTCTGAGCGAACATAATAGTCATACATTATAAACTGCACATTAGTTTGGGACATCAGAAAGATTTGTCAGAGAGCTTACTTGGCAAGGAGCAGATTAATCTGTCTGTGATGTATAGGAGCTCTTCTCTGAACAGCTTCATCGCTGAAGTAAGATGAGTCCACGTACCTGAGGATAACTTGGGTACTGTTGCATTTCTATCTCTTCTACTGTAAATCAGGATTGCTCCCTCTTGCCTCGTGTGATTTAATGCAGTAAAGCTTTATAGGAGCTGTCTGAAGATTAATAGCTGTTGTAGAAGAAACTGTGTAATATATTCTTAAATTATGTTTTTGAATTATGTATCATTTCATATTTTATTACGTAATTGTATGTAGCACTGGAATATCAATTAAAATAGGTTGGATTTTGAATATGTAGCTGTTCAGCATCTATCCATTCGTTTTGCTACACCTTGTCAGAGCACCAGCTGTTGCAGAGCTGAAGTGTGGAAGTGGCCTTTTTATTAGTTTCTTCATTGCTTGAGCTCTTGGTTGGTCCTCTTATGTTGCTGCTTTCATTCTTTAGCCATAAGTTGAATATCTGTCCCTATTATTGCATGTGTCTGTCTGGGCTTTGAAGGTAAACTTCTTAAAGTTGTCCTCACACTGCATTTTCACGTTTACATTGTGCCACAGGTCTGAATCCAGGTTATTTATGGGGTTTATGCTCCTTGAAAGGATCTTTTGGGGAGTCACTCGTATTCTCTCCAGCTCATTTCTCTCTAAATGCACTGTATGTGAGGAAAATGCTTAGGGACTGAAAATTAAGCATATGGGAAGTTACTCTCATAGGCATGACTCCAAGCCTGTTGTGCATGTAGGAGAAGACTACTGGAAGAATGAGGGACATCTACAGGCATGAATGTGATAAATAAGAAGGTACTGTAAAAGTGAGCATGTAATGAGTAATACTTTTGCTACGTAGAATGCAAGTTTTCATCATCAGTGGTTAAAAAGTATCTATTTTTGTAATAGTTTACACATCTCACTGCTAGAAATTGCAATAGAAACTTTGTCTCCAATGTTTCATGAAATATTACTATTGGGAAAATTGAGTGAAAATGTGTATGGACCTGATAAAATTGGATGAGATTGTAGTGTAAATGTAGGTAATTCTATAGTCAGTCTCTGAGGTAGTTTCTTGTAGCCTGTGAGATATATATATATATATATATATATATATANAAGGAAGCCTAATAATTGAAAGCCAGAAATGAATATTTCAATCCAGATGTTTAAAGTTCTGTAGAAAATGCTGGAATCTCCTCCAGATTACCTTGTGTACTTACCTACCATTGAAGCACTCTGTTTTACAAAGAGAAAGGACATGTGCACTCTTCAATTGGGTATGGCACATACAGAAAAATGAATACATTTCATGACTGAAATGCTTTGCATCATTTCTTAAAATAAGTTTCTGAAATCTTGAAATGGTGAATATAATAAAAGGTTTATACGCCCTTCTTTGGTGTTTTCAGTAGCTGCCTTAAGTGATATAAACACAGTTTTTTGGGTGGGATTTCTTTATTTTAATGTCATTCTGATGTCATTCTATGTTAGTGTGCTGTCACAAGGCTTCCACTGTCAGTTGATTCCCATCTCAACTGTTTCTTACACTTAGATTATTTTCTCTGAAGGTTTGCCAGTGGTAATTAGCGATGTCTTTTGTTGATCATTGATAATAATTCCATGAATTGTATTAGTAATTGCTGGTTCTGAGTGTCATTGCTGAGAGAGTGCAAGACAAGGAGCAGTTGGTGGAGTGTAGTCCTGGATCGCATCATGTGCTTTTGTAGGCCGTTGTCAGCCAGTCCAAAATATGTTTTCCTGCTGCCTCTGGCAAAAAAGGATAAATCAACTTACACATCTTGATTGCCAAGTGAGCCAGGATCTTGCATCTGTTTGTAAGGGATAGACATCACTTGTGCTGTTCAGTTTCAGTTCAAATGCACTGTTGCTGTTCCCTTTGCAGTTCAGGTTTACATGTCCTTTTGCTTTTGACATGTCCTCTTAAAAGACTGTTTTGGATGCAGTAAGCCAGGAATGCAGCTGAGATTCAGGTGTGCACATACAGGTGAGCATTAGTGCAGTGGAATTAGGTGACTGTGTTTGGCTTGCATTTCTCTTGTGCACAAACACTTGATTAAATTTGCACAGATTTTAAAGGAAAAGATATTCCCACAATTCCTTTTAAGGGTAAAGGTATTACTGCAATTGTTGAATTAAATGCTGTTTTCTACATGATTGTTTACTCATAATGTAAAATGTTACCTTAAGTATCTGTCTCTTGCCATTTCCTGTGCTTCCATAGACTAACTGATGGGAAAACAATGAGATACAAGTGCTCCTAGTTACTAGCAAAGCATACACCATTGTTTTGTGGATAGAACATTGCTTAGATTTTTCTGGTGTTTTGTAGAAAAAACCAGGGCAGTTGAGGAAGCAGAGGTGTTTCTTGGAGCTGCCACTTAGAGATAAGTGAAAGATCCTGGATTTCAATTAACAGTTAGTTAAAGAATAAGTTTATATTACTGTAAGAGGTATAACATTTCTAGGTGGACTTGTATCAAATTTTGTAGTTAACCTAAAGAAAGCCTGTCCTCAAACAAATTGATAGGATCCTGCAAGGATTTTGGCATTGAAAGATACTGTGTATATATTTCTATCAGGTTTTTAGTAGACTTGTGATTAACCAATTCTGTCAGGTTTAGTTTTAAACAGTGTTTTTCCACTTTTTATTGTATTGCTACTTCTGAAGCCTTTCAACAGCTTTTTTTAATCTGAGCTTTTCACTGTGATGGTTTTGCAGCTTCTTCAGATGTAAACTGTGTTGTCATAGACAAGCTGCTTTTGTAGTAAGCCCGTATTTGCTCCACAGTAGTGAGCAAATAATTGCATAATGTGGAAAGCACCTTATACTGTAATTTTTGGTGTGAACTTAAAATGTTCTTCTTTCCTGAGACTGTGACATTTTTTGTCACAAAAGTTGTCAGGGACCAGTGGTCCTCGAAGTGATGAAGCTTAGTGCTTTGGTTTGCTGCTCTCTCTGAACAGGCCTCCAGTATCCATTGTGGATACAGGAATTATGTGCCATCAGAGTGACACAGTGATAATACATGTCTCTTGAAATTCTCTCTTTCTGTATTGTACATGTCATGCTTCAGTTGCTGCAGTTTTTAAAAAATTGTACTGTGGTGTACTTACAGGGCTGCTTTTTTCAGATGGCTGTTTGTTCCTTTGTTTTGTGGTTTTTTTTTCTTTCCTGTGTGACTTTTTGTGTACGTAGGAGTGAGAGAGCTGTCCCTCATAATGTGAGTGAATGCCCCTGGCTTCCTTTATTTCTCAACTTTAATTGTCAGAGCTTATTTGGAAAGAGCTCCCAAACCCAGGAATTATAGACAACACAACTGAGTTCGATTGACAGTGAAGCTTTATCTCTCCGTCATGGGGCTCTGACTGCACTCGAGTGAAATTATATTATAGATTTCTTAATGTAAAGCTTAGCATGTGTAGACAGTGTGTTAGTGCTGAAATTCTGGGGCAATTGGATTTGTTTCTTTTATATAAATATTTTTAATGTAAAATGGTTGGTTAAAAGTTGAGAAAATGTAAACTATTTGTGGAAGTCAAATGATACTTGATAGAGCTAGGAGGATTCAGTCCTCGGGAAGGGCAACTGCAGCCTTAATCTGTAACAGAAAAAGAGGAATAAGAAAGTCATAATAAATGTTCATTTAATTAGTTTTGCACAGTAACAAAATATAGGAAAAAACATTGACACTAAAAAAAAAGATTTTAAATTAAGCTCTAAATGAGAATTGCAGTATTGATAAGTTGAACAAAAGCAACTGTCTAAGGAGGATTCAGAAAGCAATGTGTATAATTTATCAGGGTAAAATAGCTTTATGCAAACATGTTTTGACAAATTATTTTGAAGTGAGCATTATGAATCCTTTTTGAATTGAGTAATATGGAAGTCTTCACCTAGGAGTTAATATATCACCTGGAAAAAGGACCAAATAATCTCTATGTGGTTTTCAACAATATGAATATAATAGTAGAAAGACTAAAACAAAACCTTAAAATTAAGTCAGGGAGCTTACAAGAAAAATTAAACAACTGGAAGATAAATGGATTAGCAGAAGGCAGGAACTTAAATACATAGGAGTGGAAATAATTAAGTCAGCTAACATAAGGTTGCTCAATTATCTTATTTTCATCTTAATATGAGATTATTCGGTACTGATTATTACATAATCTTATTTATTTTTTAAAAAAGAAATCTTACCTGAAGGATTGTCACTGCCCTTCTTCCTGATTTCTTGCCTGTTCCTTTAAAGGTGAGAACGTATGAGCAGTCTGGTGTGGGTCTGCAGTTAATTTCTCAAGGAAACAACTCACTGAACTAAGCAAGAGTTTCTAGTGGTTCCATTTTACACTGCAGGGACAAGTTAGCACATGGAACACATTTATTCTTAAACCAGTAAAACTTTCCCTGCCTGAATGTTTCAGTGCAGAATGTGCAGGGTGGTTCTTTGCTAAGTGCATGAGTTATTAGAAATATGCTTGGGATTTATGATAAAATTAGAGCAAAGTCATGCCTAATTAATGCATGTCAATAAAGTCACATCTTATCTGTGATATCAAAATTTAAATTCTCCGGATCACAGAGGAGAAAAGATTTCTTCGTCTGTGTGATGGACAGTTTCTTGAGATTGTTCTGCTTCCAAAGAGGACAACAGGAGGGTAAAAACTATCAAGTGATGCAGTAATTCAGCATTAAGTATTCAAGAAGAAAGTTCTTTTGTTAGGGTGATGCTTTTTTTTTTTAACATAAGGGCACCTTCAGTTGTGTTCATTATGGGTTTTTTTTGACCATTTTAAAAAGATACAAACCTTGTTATTGGTTATTTGTAGAGAGAATCCAGACACTTCTGCGTGGTCCAATAGATGACCTGTTCAGGTAAAGCTTCTCAGTTGGTAACCTTCATTTTAAAAGACATTTTTGCCAACTCAAAATTAAATTCCTTAGAATATGGATAATTAAGTTCATGGCTTCAGCTGAAAAACTAAAAAAATCCATTTGTGAGCATAAAATATGTGAAATATTGCCAGGAAGCAGTGAAATAACAGCTGCCCAGTGCAATAGAAGGTAGCTTGAACTCTTGAAAGTTGGAGATATTTCAGATAGTTATTCATGTGAATGGGTAATTGATTGATCAGGTAATAACTGTCCTTATTTAAAGCTGACAAGAAAATTCATAGTTGATACTGTTAAATATCCTCTAATGAGGCAGAAAGGGGATAAAAGAAATGCTAGAGTTGTGTGAGTATGGTATGAGAGTTGCTTTGATAAACAAATGCAATATGGAATGACTGGGAAACAATAAGAGCTGATAAAAGGTACAATTTTCTAGTCGTTTTTCAGACTATAAGCATTATGTCTAGCATGTACAATGGAGGAAAATGAGGGAAATTACTGAAGCTAGGGAAACATGGCATTATCCTTTGTTTGCAGTGCGTTTGCATGTGCCCTACGTTGTTATTACATCCTAATTATTTTAAATGAGCTCTATAAAAGCATTATGTCATCCCTAAATTTCTTGGGAAGTTTAAGCATCTGGGTTCTGTGTACTTTTTGTGTGTTTTGTTCTGTGTTTTTGTTTGTTTTTCTCATGTCAGATATCTGGGGTTTGCAAATAATTAATATATTTATCGCATTTAACAATGGCAGTATGTGATTTCTGTGTCTAGGTAAATCCTTGCATAGATCCCACTCTGTGTGTGGAAGAGGTCGTAAAAAACCCACAGCAAACTAAATTTGCAGGTGTTTTTCTTTCAGTTTTAATATTGTTGCTGTACTTTTAAAATACCTAATTGAAGGTAGGAAAGATGAGATGTAAGTTACTGCTTTTTTCAGTTTTCTAATATATGATTTTAATTTGGTAATCCACTCTCCTGGGAAATTTCAAAATACATTTTATTCCCATAATTCTAAGGGAAAACATCAGAAAAATTTCAGTGAAGGACTAGATTATGTGGATTAGCCCCAAAGTATAGGGGAATAAATTAATGGTGTGTAATAATTGTGATAATCATTGTACTTTAATATCGAAGGAATCTTTATTGATCCTATTAATTATTAAGAGCTACTGAATATGCATTCTTCACACACCAAATTTCTGTTTTCTGGATTTTTTAATATAAATAATTTCAGTGTTCAAGTTGAAGCCAAATATAATTTTAATTCCTATAAAAATTAACTACTCCATTGCATAACTTTAGGACTAGAGAGTCTGTGCTATGTCAGAATTTGTGCCTAGATGGCAAAAGGAAAAAGAGCAGCAGTCCTAATTAAGATGATCTTTTCTCCCTTGTGGTTAGAAATATATTTTCTTTGCTACCAATGTAAATTCTACTTGCTCAAAATTAAAGTTTTCTTTATTTCTAAAATGAATCCGAGCTGAACTGTGTTTTTCTAAGATAGAATAGTTAGCATGTTATCACACTATAATTTTTGTAACTGTGCTTTGGAAAAATGAGAATTTTGAGTGGTTCTTTTATGGGTACTCCACTGGGGCTTAATGTAATTAAGAAACATCACTGTGATACAGATTACACTCTTATAATAGTGGAGGTAGAATATGCTAAAATAAAGTAGTTAAGCTCCAACCTTCTGTTCATCGTGGAATGAATAGTGTGGATGTGTATGTACACATATGTTTTTTGAAAAATTATTTGAGAGGTTACTGATAAATTTAGGAGGATTCTTATTTCAGTGGTTCTAACTGTGATCCATAAAGCACTGAGTTGGTGAATATTCAGAAGTAAATGGGGAGTAGTCGCAGTGAGCATGTACAAGTCTTTGTAGGATATAAACCTGAAGTGTTTTCTTAGGTCAGTAAAAACACCTGGCAGATAAAGAACCATTAAGACAGTGTTGAAGACTGAGTGTGGGTTCTTCATATCTCAGTTTAGATTCACAGATGAAGTGGTACTGGGTACCTTCAGGGGCTGTCAGTGCCAAGCATGAAGCCAGCTGATGCCTCTCCAGCCAGCTGTCATTGTCAGGACTGCTGGGCAGACACTCTTTGACTCCATTTCAGAGTATACATGGCTCAATAAAAGCCTCAAGAAGCCTCTGTGGACTTAGAAACAGAAGTGTAGCCCTCTCATAAGATGATGTACTGCTGTGCACAAGATCGGCATTGCTCTCACTTACTGTCTGTGTGTTACGGGGAGTTCATGGCGGGTACCTGCCTGGTGTGTGCTGGGGCTGCTGCTCAGAGCACTGCATGTGTCCTGTGTGCGGGCAGCGCCCCTTCCTGTGCCCCAGGGTCACCCAGCCAACCTCGGGCAGAAGTGACAAGTGACGTGCTGCCCTGCGTGCTTGAAGCACTGAGATTTAGGAGTGTCGGTGGTCAGAGCCCTGCGGGGAGTGGGTTTCGGTACCGCTTTGTAACTGAGCAGTGTGAGTGCACAACAAGGGCCTTCCTGTGACCTGAGTTGTGCTTACTCCAGTAGTGTGCCACAGGGATGAATTTTAAGAGAAATATCAGAGAAAAGGGACGTTCTTCAAGCGAAGCAGCACAAGTGATGAAACACACGCTCAAATAGGCGCGTCGTTGGGAATTATATGAATGAGGAAAAATTTATGGTGATATATCAGTTATTTCCGTCAGCTCTTGGTCTGAAATGATTCTCTTTTATCAATGCATTTATTCAGAGATAATGACATCTCTTGAACCAATCAGTTCCTATTGCCAGCAGCACTTAGCTCCTGTTAGCACTCTGTGGAACCATCAGATCAGATCAAGCGAATTAATCTGTGACATGCACAGTAAAGAACAGCGGCGTTTATCATCTCTAAGGTCATCCCTCACAGCAGCCTTCTCAAAGCAGCAGTCCCTCCTCATAGCCCGACTTTTCACTAATAAGTGACCTTGATGGCCCATATGTTCCTCCTTTATTTGTTTCAGAGCACGTAATAATGAGGCGTGGAAAAATACTGTGGTGGTGGTGGCATAGCAGAAGAGGCTGCTAAGAATAGCTGAGGTGGGTTTCTTGGTTTGGTTTTTACATTTGGAATAGAATGTCCTGTGGGAACGTGAAATTTTGAAACCAGAGGCCAGAAAATTCAGGCCATGGATGAAGTGAAATATCTGCCAGAACTGGGGCAGTAGGAAGGAAAGAAAACAAAAAACTGTGCGTATGGTAGAAAATAGCGTGGCCAGGGTAGCTGGCTGGCAAGGAAGCCAGTATCCTGGAATTGCTGGGAACAGTGATAAATAGGCAGAATTGCCATTGACTTGAAAAGACTATGAATTTAATATCTAGTAGGAAAATGTTATGTCCCTTTTGCTGTTCTATCTGGGGAGCTTTTGACAGCAGAGGATAAGGGCTGTTTGTTTAATTAAGGATGTTTGTGCTTGGGTCTTAATGTGAAAGTGCTGTCAGTCTATCCCTGATTTCCCAGCTTCTGCCGCTCCCTGTTCTCACTCTTAAACCTTAAATTAACTCCTCTCAGAGTTGGCAAAAGAGGGAATATCCTAAAGGTAGAAAAATTCTGCCAGGCTACAGGACAGATGAACCTATAAAGAGAAGACTGGCATTACTTTGCCCATTTCTAGAAAAGGGAGAGTTTATCAGAACTTCCCGGAGATGCTCACTTTCATTGCAAGGATTTTCTTTCCATGGTTCTTTTAAGGCATCCTTTCTAGGGGGGAAACTTCAAGACTTCTGCAGTGCTGTGTCTGAGGTAATGATTGCCCAAGGTCAGCATCCTGTAGCCTGCAGGCATATGTGCCTAGTTGGGAACCTGCAGGAAGGGACTTTCAGAGCAAGAACTGGAAGTCTGTGTAACAGTAGTTAAAATTACCAAAAAAAGAGAGGAATGTTGAGACTGTGCTTCATGTTATTCATGCAGTGTGTAGTTCTTTTGGATGCTGCTGTGGTGGAAAGGCTCCCTTATCCCTTCTCCACAGGAACCCTGGAATGAATCCTGTTTTCCTGGATTACAAGCTCTTGCTGGATTTTATTTATTTATTTTCACCCTAACCCTTCTTCCTTTATGGTTGGAGCTTTTATAAAAGTTTCCCTCCCATAGAAAATGCCTCATTTTTCATAACCGGAGAATAATCAAATCTCATGTGATTAACATCATAGGAAAATCTGTGATTGTGAACTTAGTTGCTACCATTTGTTCTTTATGATTCCTTACAGAAAAAAAAAAGATAAAAGAACAAAAAAAGGTGCTTGCATGAGTGTGTATAAGTTTCAAAGATGGAAATAAAACTACACTGTAATTTATTTATCTCCTACATTGCAGAAAATTCAGTTGAAATCTCATTAAAACTGTGCTTGTTGATAGAAATGTTAACATTTGAAATAGAATGCCAGAAGGTAACAGATGAGAAAAACCTGAGGTAAAGTTACTGTTTTTCTTGAGATTATTTTTTTAATGCTTTTGGCTTGTTACAAGCAGGACTTTGATATAGTGAGAGAGTAATAGACTTCTTCAGCATCTGTTAGGCCTGTGCTTTTTCCTTAGAGTTCTCATGTACAGTGTCAGTATCTGTCTTGGATCTTATATATACTCCTCAAATGACATGCTTTATTTCAGCCTGGTGTCTAAAATAGGTGTTTAGACTTTGTATTTATTTAGTTCTCCTTATTCACCAAGTTTCATTGTTTGTATAGGTGTTCTTTTTATAAGAGAGATGAATGCAGCCTACAGCTGTTAGAGAGCATTGAATAATGCTCTCATTGAATAATGTAAATCTGTGAATATAGGTGAGACAGAGATGAGAACTCTCTTGACCAGTAATGAGATCTTATATGATTGTTTTTATAGGAACACATATCTATATAATGATTTAATTATATTTTTGGTCAAGGTCTGTCAGTCAAGTGATTTGCCACTCTAATGTCAACATTTTAATACTAGTTCAGTACTTTCTAAGTAGATAATGTCAAAGTAGCAGTCTTGTAATCAAGTTGAATTGAGTGAATTACCAAAATCAAAATGTCATTAAGGCATTTTGTCAAGGGACACTTACATTCAGTGTTTTTAGGGGATGTTACTCTGTTCATGAGCTGACTGTTGGTTGTGTGCTGAGTCAGGTTTGATATAAAGACTGGCAGTAATTGCAGTTCTAAGAGCTATATGATTTTCAGTGGGCTGGTGCTGTATGGGTAAATAATAATGAAAGTAAATTGATAAGGAATATTGCCTCACCTGTAATGGATGCAGTCACTGTCATAGTTAAAGGAATCAAATGGAGCTCATTTATTCTGCAAGAACTTGAAAAAGGGCATTGTTGGCAAAATATTGCCTGTATCTACAATGATAATGGCTATTAAAAAACCTTGCACTGAGTCACCTACATCTGAGTCCTTCATTGGTTGAAATACAAACAGTTACAGGTGTTACACCAAAACTAACTTGATTTTTTGTTCATGAGCATCTTATGCCTTTATTATATGTAGTTGTGGACTTGTTTTGGTAGTACAGTCAGCTTGCATTAGGGCTCCTGCCATGGTGTTGAGAGGACATTCATTTTATGTGCAGTGTTTTCCAGGTTTGTAGTAGTTCATTCCTCCTGTGCTACATCAAAGGAAATAATCTTAAATGGTGTATATTAGTTTTCAAGTTAAATATTTCCAAATTTATTTTTTTTTGGTTGAGAGGTAATATTTTCTTTTTTCTAATCCCTCTTGCTAGGGCTAGGCAGGCAGAGAGCAGGGGCTGTGAATATCAGTTTTGTATTCACAGCAGGATTTTCTTGGCCCTAGCATTGGGTTCCAGGGCAGATGGCCAACAGCAGTTTAAAGGAAGCTTATATACATCAGAGGGTTTACATGTAAAAAGTTTGGCATTTCAGCCATATGATCCATGTCTTGGACAAGGACAAAATCACTAAGTCCAAGTGAGTAGAAGAAAGGAGAGAAATTGTGCCTGGAAGAAGTCTGGGTTCTTCTGTCCACCAAACCCTCTTTTGATGGTTAGTTGCTCCCATGGGTTGGTATTTTTCCCTCTATCAAGCTTGACCAGTCTGCTTAGCTTCTTGTCACGCTGAGCCCTGGGCATAGATATAATTGATTTTGATCATCCTTTTGCAATTAGATGTTAGATGTCACCAAGTGTGACACGTCCAAGAAGCAGTATTCAGTCAGTACCTGCTGTTGAATCCAGCCACATTATGAATCTTTTACTTTGTTACCAGACACCCAAAGAGCTGTGAAAGAACAGATAGTTCGGTGCTGTTATTTAAATACCATACTGTTGGTGTACAGAACGTTTCTTATGACTTCAGAATTGCATTTGATTTTGCTTTGATAGGACTAGGTTTGTTTGTACAGCAGCTATTTCATCAAGAAAGCAAAGTCTGTGTTTGGCCACATGCACCTCAGTCTTTTCTGCAAAATAAAATGTTAACATTGCGTCAGACTTGGCCTTTAAGTAGTCCCTGGGTTGTCTTCTCCCAGTGAAGTAGTAACAGATTCAATTGATTCCTGGCCTCTTGTATCTTTATAAACATAAAACCAGCAGTAAGCACTGTTCCCAGGCACATCTGCCTTTGCTGAGCTGCTGCAGCAAGTCTTAACACTGTTGGGAAAACTAGGTAGGGCTGACTTCTGTCTTCTTTCTGCTATTTTGGGAGTTTGGATTAGCAGGTACTCATATTTCCTCTCTTTTCCTTTCTCATACATGAAGCTCTGCTACAAAGAAGGCACTAAGTGCATGGCCAAATGGAAAGAATGGTTAAATAAAAGAAAAATCATCTATGTAGCATGCCTGAATTGAATAGTAGCTGCTGGGTGGTTTTTCTTTTGTTGTTGTTTGGGGTTTCTTTGTTTGTTTGTTTTTGTTTGTTTTTTTTTTAAGAGATCTGAGCAACAGGATCTGTTTTTTGACCCACCTCTGCTGAGGAAAGCAAACAGAAATCCTTATGATGCAAGAGTCAAGTAGTGGTGACGTGGAAGCTGAAAACTATGTGAAAACTGAAACTGGCTATTGAATAGAGACTGGCTAGAGAGTTACATGAGCAAATCCATCATCACCCATATTAAATTTTAGAACCTGGTCAACGTATGAATCTGGATGAACTCATTTTAGAAAATGTTGAGACAAATGTATTTGCCCAGAAAGGGAAAGAATATGACTACATGAAAGTCAAGTAAGATTATGTGAAATGAAATAGCTTCTTTTTTTGAGCTGCATGTAAAGGACTTCACCTTCACTCTTCTCATATAGCATGTGCACCATTTACATATGCAGAATGATTATGCAAATTACTGAGCAAAATAACACAAAGTCCTGCATTTGGACAATTTGTTTTTAATTATTTTTATTTTTTTAATGAAAGCATTCTTCTGACAGGAAGACATAAGTTTCCCAGTTCCCGGTGCTGGACATGTCCGATCATGGCCTTGCAGGAACCCATGAGTACCAGATTTCTGACTCTGTGCTCCGAGAGCACAACAGATCATCTGCTCTGCTGCTCTTCCAGAGAACATACGCATTGCACAAACCCCAGAACGTTATATCATGGTCAGGGAAGCACAAAGTCGTCACTGACCATATGGCCCTCTGGGGACTTCAGTGCTTTCCTTGTGATTATGTTTACCACTACACTGCTGGTCTCACCATAAAGTAACCTGCCTTTTCTGAAACTCTTCCAACTGTGTTTGTTCCTAGATTGGAGAAGAATTCTGATAAGGATATATATTTTGTAATGTCTGTTTCCTTCTAGGATTCTAAGCTCGTTGGCACTTCTTTAAAAGAAAGATCAAGTAGAAGCCCTCAGGCACATCCTGCCAAGCCTTTAATGCTACTGTCTGTCACAATCTGAAGCACATACTGACATCCCTTTAAAGTGGGCCAGGAAGAGGATCCCACACCTCCTTTTTCCCTCTGCTAGGCATTCTCATACAGTGACATGATTCCTCCCTGGCAGCAGTGCCTCCTGCTAGCATAAAAAATTTACCTGGGGCAGTTACTCTGAATATCTGTGGTTGGTTGAACATGAATTTGAAGCTGATTTTTTACCTCATGATTCAAGAACTAGAGCATCTCTCTTATCTTGAGGGAAAACAAAAGGTACTATTCCTTGTGTTTAGCTTGAGTCCAAAGTCTACCTATATATAGGTCCTTCTGATGGGTATTTTTACTAATGAAACTTTTGTTGCATTTTGGAGGTTGTTGAGTGACTGTAGGTTGCCAGTTCACTCTCTTATAAACAGAAGATTGTTGGGTAATGAGCTACCTGCTGTAATCTCATTTTCTGTAATAAATCTCTGTGCAGGAGCCTGTGACCCAGCCTGGGAATGCCTGGGTGGCGAGAAGAGCCAAAATCATTGAACTTTCCTCAACAGTGTGTATTGGTGTGTTGTGTAGTCTGGGTCGGGTGATAACTTGTGCCTTAGTTTCTGCATTGAGGCATATCTCCCACTTGGATGAAAAAATATGTCTTTAACATATGAATGTAGATGTTAGAACAGCCTGGATCCATCTGTACTTTTTAAATATGAAGCTCTACCAAAAAAATCCAAATATTACCAGAGATGTAGTCTCAAAATTGCCAGTCTTTCTTTCTGACTCTCTCAGTTATTTGGTTTCCCTGCAGCACTACTTGAAACCAGCTTGTCATCCTCCTGTGTCTCCCTGAGCCATTGGAGTCCTGAGCTCAGACACCCTGCAACAACGCAAACGCTGCACGGGTCCATCTGGCTCCTGGGCTGGGGTGGAGCAGCATGAGGCTCTCCTGGGCTCAGATCTCGCTCGCTTTGCCATCCCCCCACTTGCTAAACTTGCACAAGACAACTTGTCTTTTCACATCTATAGCCATGTCCTGCACTCACTCCAGTTTATCAGAGCTTGTAGAGCAATGTTGCATATCCAGAAGAAAACATTGTTTTTAAAGCACTAATAACTAGAAGAATACTAATTTTCTGAAACACTGCTCACTCAGGAGTGTCCTTATCCTTTTTTCCTGACCCAAGCAGTTGCTGTTTTCAAGGGACATTTTGTCTGTCCAGTCATTCATCCTTTCTTGTGTGAACTGAAGGAGGATGCATGTTAAGGCAGTTAGCATTGCCATGCTCTGGGACAGTACCTTAGATTTTAAAACTGAAGATAGTGTTGTTCTCTAAACTTTGGACAGACCATCCAAACTTACCCTCTCCAAGTAATTTAATGAAATATGCATTGAAGGGTTCAGGGTTTTTTGGTTGTGGTTTTTTTTTTTGGTTGGTTGGTTGTGGGGTTTTTTGTTTTTTGAATGCAAGAAACAGCGAAGGAATAATCTCTGTGGCATAATTAGAATTACAGTTGTGCTTGCTGTTGTTGTGTTGGAAGGAGAGCTGTAAGTATTGCCTACCTACTAAAAACTGGTAGTCCTGATGCTATAATTTGACTTTAGGTTAGACTGAAAATAAAGCTGAGGCATTTTCCTACGAATAGGAAAATATCCTACAACTACGCAAACAAAATTTCAAGTGAATTTCATTGCCCTCGCATTTAAATGTTTGTTTGGTTTTGGGTTTTGGCTTTGGGTGTTTTTTCGTTGAATGGGAAGGCTTAGTCTATTCTTTTTTATTAAAATTACTAGGAAAAACCCAAACCAAAGGCATCTGGGAAAAAACTCCCCAACAACTACATTTAAATAAATAGTTTTATATGTAGAACATAGGTTAAAACTTGTATTTATATGCATTGATTTTATAAGTTCCATGAGCTATCTCAATTAAGAATTCATTCAGTTAATTTGTCACCTTATGTCATCAGTCACCATTCTTTCACATCTAAGATTCTCACATTTTTTTCAAGAACTATCTGTTTAGGTTTGCAAGCGTAGTTACTTTGTATGCATAGTCACCTGTTTCTGTTAGTAACACCTTTACATAGAAATATTAAAGCTGATTTTATTTATTTTTTCTGAAGCATTTCAATTAAATATACTCAATATTTGTGTATCATGTGGTTTTTTTCATATCCAGAAAGATTTTTGTTTATTGTTATTGTTTTACTTTTTCCTCCAAACTAATTTTCAGAGAACTGGGGTTCTCTCAGTCAACAGAATGATCTTATTTCAGACCCTTCCAAATATATGTGTGTGTGTATATATATATATACACACATATATAAAAAGAAAACAGTAGGTATTACTGTAGACACAACATAAACTAATTGTAGATCTTAAAGAGAAGTTAGTGTGTATGCTGAATGAAGGTGGACTGGTGTGGTACTGTCTCTTTAAGGTTATCATTAAGAGTAAGAACGTATGAATATGATTCACCAGGGCTGCTGCTTGTCTCCAGGTTCCTATAACAGGGAGATGATCTCAATCTGCCTTCATGCTGTTAAAATGATGCATAAGCCTACCAGCATTCTCAAATGATGGAGTATTATTGCAGCCTCTTAAAAGTTGGGCACTGAGATAATTTGGCTGATGTTGGAGAAAGAATGTACCATAACCCCTGTGGCTCAACTTTCATTGAATAAATATGGCATGCTGCTGCTTTTGTTCTCCTTGTGTATGGAAGAACAATTAACATGTCAAAAAAGAAGAATCACAGAATGTTCTGGCTCCTTCCTGTAAAAGTGCAATTCCACACTGAGCTGTGTTTTTGAAGTTATTGCTCAAGATTCGAGGTTTAATCTCCAAAATATCAGTCTTATGCTTCTTACAGAAAGATGTGGTACTGAAGCTGGAAGAACTAATGAATACTCTGTGACTTTAGCACCTATCATATGTTTTAAGAATGGGATTATTTTTAGTGCTAGTTGCAAACAGGATTTGCAATATGACTATAGCAGTAAAGTTGTACAAATACGCTTTTTGTGTAGGGGTAGAAGATGGCTAAGATCATAGTTGCCCTTTGTTTGAATTAAATCAAATAAAAATAAGCTTCATCACTTGTCAACAGCTAGTGGTTGTGGGGATTTGTTGATGATCTGAAGAATTCCATTCTTCTCTTTGGCAGTAGGAGAGAGACTATGAGAGATATTAAAACCTTTTTAAGACTTGATTACAGATTTATGTATTTTCAGGCTCTTGGCATTTATGACTGTAATTAATTTTTTAGATTTAATCATGGTGCCTTTCTGTAGGATTTTGTTTCTTTGTTGTTGAGTAGTTGGGTTATTTTATGTGTATGTGGGTTTGGTATTTTTGATTGGGGGGGAGGGTGAGGTTTTGGGGGCTTTTTTAGGCTCTTGCCCCGTATTCTTGAGGGAAATTTGCTATGTGTCCAGCAATATAACAAAGCTTGGGTGAAATGTATCTATTCACAATTTTGAAGGAAGTTTACCTTTTCTAGTTCGTAGTCTGAACTTCGCATGGAAGAATCTGTGATCAGATTCATTAGGTGTTTCTGTAGAAAAATTCATTAATTTTTGGGTGGATGTTTCTGACTCTGGAGAAGTTCTTAATTTCTAACAAGGATATGGAAGCTTAAATTCAGTGTAACATAAAATCAATAGAAAGCAACTTTTATAATTACTAATTCCCTTAAGGGAGAGTGAAGAGTGATTAGCTCTTAGGGTCACTTGGTTTTTATTCTGTCTAAACCTGATACAAGCAGCAGATACCAAAAAAGTGGTTGGAAGCTAAGTGGTAATGGCTGAGAAGTAAGAGCAGTGTCATAACAGTGTATGTTTGCAGAAGGCAAGTGAAATAGCTTTGTTTTCCTGATTAGAGCTTCTTTAAAGTGTTACCAAGTAAAATGGTTGTTTAATGCTGCATTTGTGAAAAACAGGAAATCAAGAATCCCAGAATTTTATCAAGGGCAACTGTATGTCACAGAGTGCAGATACTAAATATTTGTTGCATCTTTAAATACCCTGTGCTGAATACTAACAATAATTTAGCAGAACACCATTCTTGTAAGACACTACTTCAAGTTTGTGTAACTTTTTAGCGTCCTTTTTCCTTTGCTGACCCCTCTCTCTTGAAGCATGCTTTCCAAATCAGTTAGTAGTTCAAAGACAGTTTGCTTCTGAAACATATTATAAGAAGGCTTTTACCTTCATTTCTGCTTAGTTTTAACAGGAGAACTCTGAGAATACTGATTTCACTAATTCAGAACACAAATTCTAACACTGACATGCTTGCATATTAGCTTTTATGGGTGTTCTTGGTGTAAATGCAGTGTATGTGGTGACTGCAGCTTGCTGTATTTGAGGCTCTGTGTTGTACCTTGCTCCTGGTGAAGCTCAAGTGCTTAATGCCATGAGAAGACTGAGAGATAGGCATGCCCTGCGTTTATATTGTGCTGTCACTGGAATAAAAACCCCAAGATAAATATGTGCCTCTACTGATAAGAAAGTGTCTATAACATGTACTCAGTCTTAAACCTGGCTCCTGTGATGTACCCTGGTTATTAGGTCTTCGCCTTTCTCTGGCCCCCTGCAATTCTGAAATGCAGTAGTTTTGTCTAAGGTAATGCTGAATTCCTGTTGCAATACTGTAACTTCTGTTCTGTTAGGGAATATTTCCCCTTGTCCCATGTTTCAATTTGAGGACAAACTTGAGCTGATATAATTATGCTGGATATAAAAAAAAATTAATCCTCTTTTTTAATCCTTTTCTGCATCCTGTGCATATTAAAACTCACATTTTGGAGCCTTCAGAATACAAAATGTTTGGAGATACTGTGATCAAACGCTGCAGATTCATCAACCACCTTGTATCCAGATGGGTATTCTTTGTGCTTCAGAATAGCTTCATGTTCTTCTGTACTAATAGTTTCTGCACTTCATAGTGATCATGAACTTTTTTTATTCTCTTGGCAGTTCTTGACTGTCCTGGTAGGTTCCTACCACTTGTCCAAGCTGTTGTTCTGAAATTTAGCCTGAAAACTCCTCGCCTCAGAACTGTGCCACAAAGTGTTGTGTTTTGCAAGAGTCAAGGTTTTGCCTCTTAATTTCTAGATGAATGTCACTTCCTAAGAGCTTCCTCTAAAGCCTGATTAGAAATTTCTGCCTGACTGAATTTCTTGACTTGCGCGTTTCGCACCCTCGATTGGTTGGAGGGCAAATCTTGCAGCTGCTGGCACTGATTGGCTTCTAAATATAAGGAAAACTTGCTGCAGGAACTTTTGAGACAGATCTGATAAAAGAGAAGGTGAGAAACTCTTGTCTGTTATCAGTAAGTGTCATTGAAGGTCAGTTTTATGTGGGCCTCTGTAATTTATCTAGCTGCTACAATTTAGATGAAAGATTACGTTTACCCTTTTCTGCGTAGATCTCCAGTAATCAGTTTTTGGGTGAAGAATTGGACCAGATTTATAGAGTTAGCATTTATCTTTTCACCTTTCATTAAGGTGGACTGCAAACTAGCATTTTAATTCCTCTTATTCCCCCCTAAGATCTTGCACAGTTGCATATCACCTAGCACTCGCTTTTAAACTGTGCACACACACACCCCACACCCCCACTCCAGTGTCTTCTGAAATCAGTCTCCACTACAGCTTTAACTCTGCATGAGTCAGACATTTACAACTTCTTTTCCATCCTGCTTTTTCCCCTCAGTTGAAGTCACTGCCCTTGCAGCAAATGTCTGTGGGGCTAACACTGCAGAAATGTTTAGTTAAGTGTGAAATCATTACCCCAATGTGATAATTTGACAATCTGTTGTGGCAGGAGAAAATCTTCTGCTGTAGCCCCAGTGGCTATGTTACATCATGTGAAACATGCCCTTCATACTGTGGCTGCTTCCCCGTGTTTTAGGGGTCTTGTTCTGAAAGTGAGACAGGCACCACTTGTTCCCAAAGAATAGATCAGAATTGTATTGGTTTATATATAGAAAACCACAACAATCAGAAGGTACTTTATACATCTCACATCTTAGAAGCTTGATGACTATTCTTCTGTACTTCAGCATGAAAAATCCTCCCATTGCTTTTTTTTGTGTGATTAAAACAGTAAAATAAGATACAGGCATAACTAAATGCCCAAGCTCGGCAAGGCAGTGGCACAGGTTACCCAGAGAAGCTGTGGCTGCCCCTGGATCCCTGGCAGGGTTCAAGGCCAGGCTGGATGGGGCTCTCGGTCACCTGGGCTAGTGGAGGGTGTCCCTGCCTATGGCAAGGGGTTGGAACTAGGTGATCTCTAAGGTTCCTTCCAACCTAAACCAGTCTGTGATTCTAAAGATTAAAGTAAGTGTCATGAGTGCTACCATTATTCCCTTCACATTGCCTTTTATCTCCCCCCTCTTTTTTTTTTGTCCTCTGCCAGAAATGGTTGGTACCTAATACCAAATCTTAATGATTTCTTATTAGATACAACTCTTTAATGTCAATAACGTTCCACAGTTTATGTCTGCAAAAGAAGTGCAACCATTTTTTATTTAGTCACAATTTTGATCTGCTTGCTAAAACACCATGCAGTCCTTTAGTGTATTTTTTCACCCCCAGGAGCAAATATTTTCTGTGTTCCTTTTCAGTTATAAAGATCAGTGCCAGAAGCCTGATGCTCGTGAGCAATCCTGTTAGAGCAAACCAGTATTCACATACAGTGCAGGAAAACAGTTTAGTAAAGACACAGATGTAAGTTTAAAGCTTGCAAAGGATTACTACAAACAGCATAGAAAAATAATTTCAAAAAAATAATTACAAGTATCACAAAATTATCCCTTTAATATGATTGAAGCATGCCTTTATGTCTGTAATAAGTATACATTTAGTTTTGATGAGCTACTTGCAAGTAGATTGACGCACACTAGAAGCAAGGATGCTTTTTTCAGTCACTTGTGTCAATTGCAAGGTAATTGGCTGGTTCTTCATAGGGCTTCTGGGGAAAGCACTGGAGGACTGTCAGCATTTGACTATCCTTTTTTATATCCTTGCTATAAAGTACCCATAATTCAGCTTAAGTTGCAGACTCTGCCCACAAAGATTATTTTATACTAAAGAGCTTCTAAAAGCAAGGTCAGAACGCTGCTGTGTGGACTAGGTGGAAATGCCTGCTCAAACCTGTGTAAAAGCTGAAAGAAGAGCGAAATCTGTGCTAAATACTTACTGCATGTAGCAAGCTCCGTGCTGATAGATCAATCAGTGAGACAGCATCTATATATGAACTGAAATGTATCTTTATTTTTACTAGCTGTTGTGCCATTATGTGAGGTGATGGTTAATACAGCAAAATTATGCATCTCACCTTTTAAATACATATGTGCTTCTTGAGGACAGCCAGGCACCTACAGAAAATGTTAAGGTGTTAATTGCTTGTGTACATACAGTATGGTAAGAGTATTTGGGGTAAAGATGACAGATCTGTACAGATACTCCTGTTCTAATATAAGCTGTTGTGTCTGGTGGAGGCAAGGGGTTGTGTGCATTGCACAGCCGTAGAAGACTGTAATAAAATGTCAGCATGAATTTTCGTCTCTTCTTTTATCTGCTTAAGAGTTAAAGACAGACCATTAGTGTTATTTTAATATAGTGTTCTGTGGTTGAATGTTTTGTTACAAATACAGGTTGAAATATGCTGTGATGTAGTGAACTTGGGAGGAATTGGAAATGGGTGGATAAATGGGGGTACTCAGAATTAATCTCTCTTTCCGGTCTGAGGTTGAGAAGAGTACTGTTAAATAAGGCCTTTGTTAGCTGTTAGTTAATATGGGACAAAATACTGCACTTAATATTTAGTAAATGGAAATGAAGGTGTCTCATGCTGACTGATTTTTATTTCCCTCATACATTTTTCCTGTTGCTCAAGCTGTAGCATTTTTTATACCAGCTAATTAGGTTCATGTGTAGATGGGCAGCCGAAGTGACTCAGCAGGGCAGAGTTAAATTACTTCTGTCCGTCCTGCTATGCTTGTTAGCAAGTCATGAATATCCTCATACTAGTTGGGTTTAGTTTGGGGTTTTTTATTAGTTGGTGTGTTTCAGTATTTTCGTCAGAGAAATTCGGAATCGTGGACTTATAGGAATTGGCCTATGAGAAGGTTTTAGATGTGTTGAAGGGTAATATCTTTCTCCTTGGAAGTGACTGCTAACCTAGTCCTTTGCCAATGATATTTTGACATTCTGATACCAATACTGAATCACTGAGCTTTGTATGAAAACTCTTTCTGAATATGCTGCCGTGTGGATCAGTATAACTCATTTGCCTTTGAGTAAATTCAGCTGTTTAGAGAGATGAACTGTTATGAAGTTGGTAACACTGGAAAATCTGAGGACTAGAAACCTTTGGTACCAGGAAAAGGTGCAAAGGCAAAGGGATACACAGGTTGTTCTTCTCCATGTTAGTGACTCCAGGAAACAAACTGCTTTGTTTAGGGACAAGTAAGCTAAGCTAAGGGACAAAACTGACATTGTTTTTATGTGAAGCATAGACAAGGTTTATGTAGACAAACTGTTCTTGCAAACCAAGCAGTCGAGGCCGTGCTGTTTCTTTTCATTCCTTTCTCATTAGAGGCTTTTATCATTTTGCACTCTGTTTTTCTGTAGCATTCATCTCTGATACTCCAGCAGCTTGGACCGATCCAATCGTTCGGTAAGCAGCAGCCGTTTCCGATGAAAACCACTCCAAAGATGCTAGCTTACATTTACCAATCCTTCCTGGCTCCTGATAGCCAACTGGTGGTGCTGTTTGCTGAGCATTGTCTTGGTTCTCCTGTCTATACACTTCAGTAACAGTTGGGTGAGGAAAGCTGTGGTGGTGCCTCAGGTGTTCTCGGTACTGTGGTGTGAGATTGTTTGTTGGCAGTAGTGGGATTCTCTCTGAATTTCGTGCTCATTTGAATGAGGTGGACATGTGAGGGAAGCTGGTGCTAAATGAGTAACACCAGTCCTCAGCATACAGCTCCCGTGAAAAATCACGCTCTGCTGATGGGATCTCAGCGCACCAAAGTATTTTTCTTTTGAGTGGAATTTCTTCTAGCATCTCAAATATGACTCAGTAAATTGCCAAAGCAGATGTGTATGATACTCACCCATATATGCATTTGCATAATGTCTGTATGTTCAAGGCCTACTTGATGATCTTTTAAGATGATGAGGGATTTTATTTTAAACTAAATAAAAAGCCACCTCAAACTATGAGTATAAATCATTTGATCAAACTGAAATGCCTGGTATGATAGATTCTGCGGGCATAAAACATTTCTGTGGATGCTACTTTATGTTCAGGGGTAGACGTTTCTTAACTTAACGTGGTTCCCTTGAAAATGTGGGGTTGTTTTGGGTTGTTTTTTTTCAATGTACTTTTTGAGGATTTCTTTCAGTGAAATGGTAATTATTTCCAGAATCCTATCCTAAAGAAATCCAAACTTAAAAGAATCCTCAAAGGAAGCCATCTCTAGGACTCTGGAAGGTGTTGTGGGTGCATGTCTGCTGAAACCCCTGACTGCATGCAACGGACTGGTCTCCTACAAACTGCTCAATTAATTGGTCTTCATATTTTTAATTCTAAGCTGTTAAATGTCATACTCGGGGGTAGATCTTTCGGCTGGTTTCCAGAGGAGACTGGGAAGAGCAAGAGATGTACATACAGAGCTGGAATGTGTGTAAAGCTTTGGATAACATACTTGACCTGCAGATACAGAAATTGAATGGATACTGGGCTATGCATATTGCAGTGGTTTGAAAATGCTATATTTGGTATCTATTGAGCACTGCAGTTAGGAAATACAGAAAGATAACTGCAATAATTGTGTGGGTTTTTTCAGTTTCTCCTTATTTATCACAGTTTCATAACCAACACTGGGTGGGTTTTCTTTGTTCTAGCAGGACTGATGAAATCTGATGAAATATCACCCAGCCCAATGTCAGTAGTCAGCTTCTGATAATTGCTTTGGTTACTAAATACCTGACATGAACTTTTTATTTCCCAAATGGATTAAATTATCTAAGCACTGGGTTCCCTGTGGGCATTGAATTTTTCTGCTGATTTCCATCTTGATTTTAGTGCTTTTGTAACAATGAATGAAGTTGCTTGAGCTGAAAATGATTGATATGACTAGAAGGATGTTTGAGCCTTGGAGGATTTTTTTGGTTTTATTTTTTAAGCTTGTTTTTATTTAAAAAAAACACCCTCTTACTTGACTGTATCCAAAATGTCGGCTGGAGTTAATGAAGGAAGAGTGAAACTCTACTGCTTATCATATTAATACAGTTTTGGGTTTCCCAAGAGAGAATTTCTCATTTGTCTCAAGGTGATTTTTTGTGTTGTACTTAAGTTGTCTGAATGATAAATAGTGCCCTAGGTAAGTTGCAGGCTGTATATGTAACGGAAAGTAATATTGCATTTGAAAGTTTTCTGATAAAATGGAATCCAATTTTGCATTGAAAAGCTAAGAAGAATTTTAACCACTTTTTTGCTGAAATTTCATCAGTCGGTCTGGGCTTATTAGGAAATCAGGGATTAGTCATTTAAATCTTCCACGATTAAGGTTTTAAAATATTATTTTCTTAGAATCACTTTTTTTTTCCAGTAAAGGTAGAAATCATCATAACTTATTTACCTTATTTTATAAGGATCTGTATTTATATAAACACCTATTACATGTGGATATATTTTATGTACATTAAATATAGATGCATACACAGCGATAGATATAGTTTATTTTCTGCACTATCTAGCATAAGAAAAACTTTAGATTTATTCTGAAGTCTAATTTTTTTGGATGCTAGCTATCATTGTATGAAATTATTTTGGTCATCAACATATTTTGACTTAACTTTATTTTAACTGTTTTCACTTCGTAACAAGGAACAGTGAATAGAGCTTTACTAGTACTTCTGGCTTAGTTTTACCTACAGCACAGCAAGACCATGACACTCAATTCCATATGTCAGCTGTATCAGACACATGATTTTGCAGTAGCTCTGAAGAAATCTGTTCCTGCTGCCTGTGCTTAGTTGAATGGGATGTTTAATAATTGACTCATAAGCTGAGAGTTCTGCATATCAGTAAACGACAAAATACTCTCCAGTGATCTGACAGCACATAGAAGAAACTTACAGGGCAGGTTAAAAAAGCCAAAATTGTTTCATGTTTGCAATAGCTGAACATAATTCCCAGAGCTAGAGCCAGCAAGAGAAGGAATTCAGCAGCTGTTTTACAAAAATTAACAAAAGAGCCGAAATCAAAAATAACTTCCCCTTTCCTTTGCTGCAGTGTGGTGTATGTACTGAAAGTTAGTAAATGTAATGCATTTATTAAAACTCCATGTCGTGAACAACTAAGACATGTCTGCATCATACAGGGCTCTTTCAGAAGGGTTTCTATCTGCTTAATCAGATATTCCTGACAAGAAACAATATGCTTGGTTTGCCTTGCTACTCAGACTCATAGCCAGGTGCTGCTTGAGAGGAAAACACCAACCAAGCAGCAATCTAAAAGAAAAGCTTCCTCCCCAACAAAATCCAAGAGCACAAGGGCACAGCTCTGAAGCCCTGACAGTGTACCTCCATCAGGTACCATTTCACACCCTCTAGCTTGATTGCAATTTTCTTTTATGACATTATTAATGTATCCATGCTGGAGACATCCTACTAATACAATTAGTTTCCTTGAGAGTTGTCCTTAATTCCTTTTTAGGATTTCATTTTGATTACTAACTAAAGTTAAACTTTGTTGGAGAGGTGAGGTGGGTTCTGTTCCTTCGTTAGGCTGTTCATACTGCACTGGTTGCACACTCACACTCAGTGTAGAACCTCCCATCAGGAGGTAAAGCATTGTCATTTTGCTGTCAGAAACCATTTGTAGGGGTATCATAATGGGAAAAAACCCCCTCTGCACTGTATAGTCATTCCTCACACGTGCCTCTGTTTCTCCTGAGAGTTGCTCTTGACTCTGGCTGCTGTAATTGTCCATAGGTCATGGTTTGAGACACGCACCCACTGCATCCAGGCAGCGCTTGAAGCATAACCTCATGGGATTTTGTTGGTTGCAGGCACAGGTGAATAAAGGAAGGGTTAAGAGATGCACGTGGATGACTTGGTGATGGGAGAGGACAGAGAAGATGCAAAAGGGATATGACAGCTCCTACAATTGGTGAAAGCAGAGATGCCTACTTAGACAATAGCTCCTCCACCAGATGCAGTAGGCTTAGGGCCTCTTGAGATAACCAGTGTTATGTCTGTGCCTCCTTTCACTCAAACAGCTTTCACATTTCTGTCTCCAAATTGGTCATTTACTTTTTTCACCTGCAGCTCTCACCTGTTTTTTAACTCCTCTGTTTGCCATTTCATGGCTACCTTATTCCTGCATTTCATTCTTTAGTAGTTTGTGCCATTTTAGAGAAACTCAAAATAAGTTTCTTATCTCAAACTCCAAATAGTCTGAGCGAGAATATAAGATACATATTATGTGCCACTTTTCAAGGACACACTGTACAAGTGACTCACTGTAATCTGCTCTAGAATGCTTAAGTTTTACAGGGTGCTAAGATTTCAGTAGTTGATTTTGTTTCTATATATGCATATTTATATTTCTAGCACAATTGATAAAGTCCTATTATACAACTACCTCTTGGCTCCAGTGTTAGTCTTTGTACAGATATTTTTACTGCTTTGGAAAGTGATTCTGTAGCAAATCTGTATGGGTATTAAATGAAGGTTCCTTTTCCGCTGTATTAGCTATGTCATCTCCACCTTTGTATCCTCTACCTGTCAGACACTTCATGTCTGACTCAAGTTTAAAACACTTGTCCTAATTTCTGAAACTTTTCTTCTAAACTGTATTTAAAACTTTGTATGTTTTTAGCATCCTCCTCTGTTCCTCTCTGCTGACTTTGTTCCAGCCTTCATCTTATGTCTGACCCACTTAAGTGCCTGTGACTTCTCCCTTGCTACTACTTATAATTGAAACTGTTTACTTTGCTTTGTGCCCAAAATACATCTCTCTTCAGATCTTTTTTTTTTCAGACAGCAAGAACCTTCTTTATAAGTCAGATTCTCTTATGGAGAACTTGCCATCAGTGTAGACTGCTGGCCTCACTGAAGTCACCCGCATGGGATTTCGAACATTCCGTTGGTCCTGAAGGAGAAATTTTTTATGTTATATACTTGTGCAGTCCCAAAGAGAGGTGCTATTTAGTTAAAATCACACTGATAATATAGCTTTCTGGCACTGGGCTTGCTTGCTCCTTTTTTTTTTGCTCTTCTTTTTCCCCCAAATTGTGCTGCTAAAGCTGAAATCATAAGGTATTGCCCCTGCATTGTGTGGTGAAGCTGGGACCTGTGTTCTGCAGGGTTTGTGAGTATATTTTTGTCTTAATAAACAAACCCTGTAATTTCACAGAATAATTTTTATTTTATGGCTCTTACAGCAAGGTAGCAACTGTACAGCAGGAACAAGAGGGGAATTTTTACACACCTCATCTTGTTAGTCCATTACTATGTTTTAGCCCATTCTCCCAGTGGGAAAGTGTGAAGCGTAAGTGCAGGCAGCAGAGTTAAGCTGGAATGTCCTGCAGAGATTCACTATCACAAAGGGTAATACTGCTTTATCGATCCTTTCCATACCGTCTCCCACAGTTGTGTTAAGCCTGTAGCAAGTACAACCTTTACAAAACAAGATCAAGAGATATGCCTTTCCATTTAAGTTGAATACTGGCTTTAAAATAGGATAAAAGGATGTTTCTTAGGCATGACATATTGTTGGCATTTTAGTATATACATGATAAAAACTCCACAGAGTGGAAGTTCGCATTTATTGGAATAATTATTTATTTTTGAGCCTGACATCTGTGGATGCAAGTGATAGGGCCAACTTCACTTTAGAGAAAGCACAGCTTTAAAATGAAAAGGAAAAGTATTTTCAACTTTGACCAGAGAGCATTCCTAGAGAATTCAAATTCCCATTCCTCCCCATATTCTGTGATATATTACTTAGTAATTTTGGGGAGGGGGGTGGTGTTGTACTGTAGGAGTGAACAAAGAATGTCTAAGATTTAACAAAAGACTGTTAGACATATTTCCATAAATATTTTTGTGCTACTCCCTCCTCTGTTATACACATTTCCACTGCTGCAGCAGTTGCAGAAGATGCTGATAAAATGTACTTACTAAGAGCATTGGTGCCCCAGGCTACCACAGAAATGCTGAAGGACTTTTAGTTTAGCCGTGCAGATTCTTGCTTCAAATGTCAGCCTGTACTTACTGAGAAATGTATTAATATGGTAGATCTTAATTTCTGTGTTGAAAATAGTCAGAAAAGTATCAAGTGCTGTAGGTCTGACTTGGAGCTGGTACTTGCTGTTCTCTGCCTTACTGGTCTGTACATCATCTTCAGATGATCGAGACAGAGCTGAGGTCAGAAAGAAACGAATGATGCTGGAAGACTTGTGTTCAGGTGGTGGTGGTGGTGTTTTGTCACACCCTCTCCCCCACAGCCTGAGTACCCTGTCTCTAGACCCAGAGGGCATTCAGTTGGCCTTGAATGCAGTGCCTGGACTTTGCTTTGCAGCTTTTGCTAACATGCTGCTTTCCAGGCCTTTTTTACCTAAGGAACAAGCTCTTCTATAGCTTTACCTTAATTGTTCGGCCAAGACCTTAAGCACCTTGTGCTAAACTTCAGTTTATCTTAAATTCACTTAATGACTGACTTCAAGAGAATGCAATTAAAAAAAAAACCAAAAAAAAAAAAACAAACACTCCAAAACCACAACCAAACAGAAATAACCTCATGACCAAAAAGTAAACAGCATCCCTCCCCCACAACCCTATATCCTTGATACCCGTGCACCTTTATTTCTTCACTTTCTTTACTAGAAAGATGCTACCACTTGTACTCTCAAACAACATGCAAACAAGAATAATGTGACCTGTATTTTAAGGAAGATTTTCCAATCCAAAGACTTCTGGCAAACAGCAGAGTTGCAAATAAAACTCTCAGTCCTGCATCTTTTGTGATGAGACTTCTTGTCCCATGGATGATACATCCAGATGAGACATTCATCAGTGACTCGGGAAGAAGGCAGTACTTAATGTTGGTCAGGAATAATAGGAAACATCCCTCAGAAATTACTATCTCAATAACCCTCTACTACTGTGCTTTTCAGGACAGTTCAGTCTTAGACTCTTCTGCCTGTAAATGGTTATAATGAAGAACATGAATGAACTTGAAAATCCCTCGTATTCAATTTTAGATGTAATGAAAATAGTGAAGTACATGGATTGTGGCGCAGCGATCCACCGAATGGCTTGTTTACATGGATTACTATTCACTACCAAAGCAATGACTGCAAGCTGGTAATTGACTGTCATTGAAGTCACACTTAACACCATATTCTGTTCCTTGTGTTTTATACAGTACAGGTATATTTTTAGAAAATACATAGTCAAGATTGAAAGAGTTGTTATAAAAATCAATTCTGAGGGAAAAACCCAGGTAATGATATTTTTTTTCCATTATTTTGACAGTGGATAGATTAAAAAAGGTCTCTTATGCACATGCCTCATGAATGTATTTCATAGAGCTTGGAAAAGACAATGTATGCTATGAAGTATCTGATAAATAAGAGAAGAATTCTTTATTTTCCTAAGAAATTTTAACAGAATCTTGGAGCAAAGGAGAAAAGTGCTTCATTGTTTTCAAGCTTCTGATTCTTTGGTGCTAATGACATAATCATTAACTTAGTACTGAAGTACCTGGTTAATTGCTATTATTGCCATATAGCATGAAAGTAATAATGTTAAAATATTTTATTTCTATTTTTAAGTAAAAAAAATATGCACCTTAATAAAGCTGTTATTTTCTGTGGTGTAGATTGCAGGTCTGATAAATGGTAGTGTAATTAATTGAAGTCTGAGGATGAAGCCAGGCCTGGAAGGGTGGACTGGGAAGATACTGGCTTAAAATGCAACATATAGTTGGCAGATAAGCTCCTTGCTAATTTAGATTGAAAATTCTTAAAGGGTGATTAATAACAAAAATCACAATCTGCTTATAAAGAGTACTAACAAGCATGGCTACTTAGATGAAAAAGTTTCTGAGTATGTTCTCCTTTTTTACCAGTGCATGTTATCTCTTTGTTTGTTTGCTTATCTACCTATGAGCTGTAATCGAGAACATTCACGGGGGGGGGATAAAAAGGGCCATAGGGTGTTTGGGTTGGTAGAGTGCAACTGGACCAGTTGTTGCCTTTGCTACTGACATATCCAAATGTTGTGGGAAAGCCAGTTAACAGAACTGTGCCTGAAAAGTAAAAATAAATAGATGGAAAACTCAAATGCTTTTTGAAGTCCATTAGTCATATTGAGACTTTGGATAAAAACCCATTATGTGGTAATTTTAACAAAAATAATGAAATTGCTGCCACTGCTTTAAAAACAGTCATACAATGCATCATAGTCACAATATAACAGTGTAGTGGCTCAAATACAGGAATTAAGGCTTTAGGGAGAAAAAATTACTGTGTTATTAAGTATGCATTTGATAATTCACAGTAATGTGCAGTGCTTCCCTGATCTCTTAGAAGCTTTGTGGCAAGCATTAGTTTGGGGTTTTTTATATAGTGTTTGAGAAGAGCCACCACACGAGTCCTTTTGCTAATCCATGGCTAGAAATCATTTCACCTTAACATACTCAGAATGACAGAAACGTTTAAGTTGGAAAGAACCTTTAAGATCAAGTCCAACCATTAGTCTGGCCCTGCCAAGCCCACCACTAAACCATGTTCCTAAGCACCATACTTGGTGTGTGTGGAATATATTGTACATTTTGTGGTCTTCAGTTGCTTTGTGAAAGATGGTAACTGGGAGTAGGTAGTTGACAGCAGGAATTTTCTCCATCTTATTCTAAGGCACATGCTCATTGCCACATTTGTAAAAGAGATGATGGATAGAAAGGTGTCATGTGTGAATGGTCAGATACTGGTCCCAGTCCATTGTTGTTGTACTTCTGATGTTCCCTGTCCTGAAAAAAAAACAACTTTCCAAGGGAAGATCATGTGATGAGATGAATAATTCCAGCATACTAGAGGCAGCATGTGTTTTCAGTTGATCACTTCTTGCCAACAGTTGCTCGTAGCCACCAACAGCACTTCAGCTGTGCGTTTAAGAAGTGGTGGTTTACATGGAGCGGCGTTTAGGTTTGAGGCTTTGTTTTTATTAATACTCATAACATAAAAGTATTAATGCTGTCTGATAAAGGGGTAGTCGCTGGATAAATGGCATACTTGTGTTTCAGAAAAGCATTCTGAATAATTATTCAGTTCTGATATTCTGGTTAATTTCAGTTTAGGGTTTTTCTATCTGAATTATTTATAGCTAGCACAAGGCACATCCTTTTGAGACATTCCAGTCTATTATGTATGTATTGTGCTTTTATGTATGAAAAGCTTAGATATAATAACAATAATCCTTTAAACTTGTATAAAGAATATTTTGTAGTCATGATATATTGAAAGAATGTTTTGGTTTTTCTGATGTGGTGGCTTTCAGAGAGGTGTGTGTGTTTGTCAAGGATTGCAAAATACACGTAAGGTAAAAGAACTGATGCACGCGTGCACTTAAAGCTCATCCTGGTCCTGAGTCTGACTGCATTTGAGATTTGGAGAGGAAAGAAAATTTGTGAATTACCATTTTTGCTCAGCTTTTCTATTTGGTTCCATTAGGGATTGGAAATGTAGAAATATTATGGAATAGTGGCTGTCAATCTGAGCAAAAGCTAGTAGTAGTGGAAATCTCATTAGCCTGTCTATCAGGTGAGATCTAAAACTGAGGTCTTGACCACTTGTGGTCATTAAAGAACTCACTCACTGTTCACAGGAGTAAAGATGTTAAATGCAGTGTCTTGGATAAATTCCAACTTGTGAAATTAGTTCTGGTCTAAATTTCCTGCCAGTTTAATTCTTTGCTTCTTGTTCTTAACTACAGTATCACTTGTATCCAAAGCTTGTCAGCTTTCCATGGATAGAAGTTTTATAACAGTGTGTGTTATACCTTAATGAAATAACATAGAAAAAAAACTATAAGCAATTTTAAGTGGAACCAACATTGTGATAGCTTTAACATGCAGCAGTTTGCTCATGTATTGCCAAAAATGTATATCCCATGTGTGTTTGTGGCTCTTGACTTAGGCTAAAGCCCACAGGGTAGTAGCAAGCTATCTTAATGCTGTGGTGGGATTGATGCACCACCAGTCTGTGGCACACAATAGAATCTCTTCAACCACTACCCCAGCTGATAGCATTTAAGTATGCTATGGAAAGATCCATGTAACGCTAGAATACATCCATTTTCCCATCAGGTTCACTGGCATGTCCTGCAATGCTCTCTAGCTCTGCCTGCAGAGCTGAGCTCTGGGCAGCTACAGCCCCGTGCCCCTTGGCAGCAGCTCTAATCACTGCCTAGGAGTGCCTGTATAAATGCTCTATCTGTAGAGGTTAAAGATTTATTTGTTGGTATACATATTTCTTCCTACATACTAGTAGCAATTTACTCTCTGCCAAAAAAAAAAAAAAAGCCATTCCTACATCCATCCAAATACTCTTTAGTTTAGAGTAATTCTGGCCCCTGAATTATGCATACTCAGCTTGTCATTCAGTGCAGAACTTAAAACATTTCAGTAGCAATTACATTTCTAAGTCCTTTCCTCAAAGACTTATTTCTGGAACATTTGAGTGTGCTTTGAAATCCAGTGAGAATACTCTATAGAACCAGGAATGAAACACACAGATAAGTAAAAAATTATGTATGAGTATTTGTTGTTAATAGTAGTAATTTTCCAATACTCAGAGGAATCCGAACTGTTTTCTCACATGTTTTCAAAATTTCATGTATTTCCTTCTTAATCTTTCTTCTTTAATCTTAGAAGGTGTGCTTACAAACATTCATTGTGTAAAACATTGAGTTTCTTCGGTATGCTACTGTAGCATACAGTAACAAGGTAAAGCAGGTGAAAAATGCATCAGTGTTCTGAGAGAACTATAAAATATTATATAAAACATTGCGGTTCTAGTTTATTTGCAATTACTCAAATACTGCAGTTAGCAAATGGAATAAATCCCAAATTGATGATACAGTTTGTGAAACTACTGCATTTAGGTTCTTCTGGGGATCAGGGCAGTGCAAGGGCTTTGTATTGTGGATGATGAGGAGTACCATTTAAGATGAGAACTGTGTGTCAGGTTTGCCTGTGCCTCAGTGTTTGCAGGGTCAGCACTAACATATGCTTCTGCCTTACTGTGGCAGATAATTGTATGAAAATAACTTAATCAACTCTTCAATATTTTCCAAGTCATACCAGGGAATGAAAAAAATGTCTTAATTTCAGCACTTTGCTCTTTTGTGGTAAGTCATATATTTCCCTGATTTGCACATGCATAATGGCATGTGGCTTATTTAATTAATGCTTTGTGTCATTACTGCATTGTCCAGTACTAGTACAGTAGAACAGCGACCAGTTTCCTTGGAAAGAAAGCCACAAAGAATAAAAGCCTTATTTCCTTTGAGTTTGTGAATGTCTCACCAGATCAATTTGAGCATTGTACAGCCAATGGCAATCAGAAAGGAGTCGAGCAGGTCTTTTTATTAATATTATTACAAATGGAGTGAACTCTGCAAAGGATTTATATGTGGTGATGTAGATGCAGGCTTGCTTTTTTCTGTGCTGCAGTTTGAGTTATCTTTAAATTCTCTTACTTTAATGGTTCAAACAGGGGAGAGGAAGGGATTGAGGGGTTCAGCAATGGTAAGGAAAAGTTTTTATATCTCTTCCTTTCCTTGGCATGAGTGAACACTCTGTGTCATGGCATGTCCTTGGCTGGATCACTTGCACAAGTGAGATATAATTACTGTACTTTTATTATACAGCTACCTAGATATTTGGTAGGCACCTCAGAATTACAGAGGAAACCTAGGGAAACATCTCCTTAAATGCAGTGAGAATTTTACTTCTCTGAGGGGTGGAAAATATGCCCCTGATTAATCCCAGTTACTGATTAATCATGGTGGATCTCCAAGGAGAATTGCAGTATCCTCTCATAAGATCAACTTGGACATTATGCCCACACTTTATTGTCTTTAAAACCGGTCTGTTAGAAAAAGTATTTTCTTAGTCATTCCCTTTCCTATTCGGTAAGCATAACAGCGAATACAGTGTAAGCTTTGGGAAGGTGTAGCAATATATAAACTAGTGAAAATTTGCTTTGCTCAGGCATCTGTTCATTCATACAACAGCTATGACTGTGGCTGTGCTGGGTTTCAGTCTGCTACTCAAAAAGCTTAAAATTTACTAGAGGAGCTGTGCTTCCTGGAGCTGTTGTGTTATCACTGGAGCAAACCATGTAGTCTGTCTGCATCAGGCAAATGAAACTGTTCACACAGAATTTTGTTAGATGGAAACTTTAAAAAATATTTTATTCATTGTTTAATTTTTAATAACTGTCTCCTGATAGATTTTTTCTTACAAGAACTTTTGGTTTTTTTCATTTAAAATTCCAAATTATATCCAGGGTTTTCCTGTTTAGCAAAAAAATCTTATTCAAACTACTCCATGTAATCTACCAGCTACATGGTGGGTATTTTAATGCCTCCCATATATTTATGAATAGCCAGTGCTGTGAAAGCAGGGAGATGTGTTGGATGTTTAAAGTAAGCTGGGTTTAAAGTGAAAATACTCTCCAAAATGTGGTAATAAAGTCTTTACTATTTTTTCATCATGTAGATGTATGGAGGTGATAAATAGTAGTGTTACAATGGAGGAATCGTATTTCTGGTACTTCCAAAAATGATGGAAAGACATTTTTATTAATTTTAATAAATATAATTCACTGTCCAGGAAATAACTGAGCCCATGCTTAATAAGGTGGATAGTCAAGCTAGCTTTATTCGTTTAAATTTCAAGAAATATGTTAATGTTTATGTGGCGGCATCCCTAAGCAGAAATTAAATAATTTGGCAAGCAATTGTCCCTTTAAAATGATGTAGGTATTAAATAGCTAACAAATGTATGAACATCTAGGAACTAACTTATTAAGAGAAAAAAAGTTGGACTGGAGGCAAGCCTTCTGTGTTGTATTCACAGGGATGTGTAGCTGGGGGACCTGGTGGGCTAGAAAACTAAACAGCAGAGGGCTTCTTAGGCACCAGGAAAATCAAGTCCTTTGAAACACAGCTGTGAAATTACATTTTCCTACCTATAACCCTGGTCTGAGTGACCAGATGCCATGTGTTGATGCTCCCTCATTTAGTCCTCATTTGGATTTAAAGCACATCTTACTTATGTGAGATGTTTTGACACATTCTCACCACGAATTAAGGAACAATATTACAATGTTAATTTTGAGACTTGGAGAATAACTCCTAACTCAGACCTTGGTTTCAGTCAGTAAATTAAATTGGTTAAATCCCGAAACACTTGGTTGTCTTTGTCCTTTGTAGGGGATCATGCTGACTATACTGCTGAAGCTTGGTCTTAAAAAGATTTTACTTGACTGTAGAACTGTGAAGACTCAAATCTACTGAAATGAAGGTATCTTGTACTTTTTCTGTGCAGAAAAATTCTCACTGGGTAAAGGATCCCAAGGTTCAAGTAACTAACCAGGAGATTTGCCTGGATGTCCTCCCCCACAAAGTTTTATGTATGCATACAGTGAATTACAAAGGTGTTACTTTATTTCACTTTTAGAAATAGTGAGAACTCAAGGATAAAGGTTATGTCTTGGTTTTGTTACCACATCTGCTGACTAGGATACCTCTTGTTCTTGGTTAGTCACTGAGGCTGTTTGACTGATCTGGGAAATCCGCCTCAAGGATTAGATTTTGTGAAATAGCTTGTCAGCATCAGAGTAGTGAACTCCAGGTTTCTTCATTTCTTGATTGCACAAATGGATACAGCAGGCCAGCAGAATGATTTATAGCACAGAAGTGCAATAATGATAATTTTAAACATAGTAAATAATCATTAAAACCCGGCAATTTCGTTGTACTTGCAGTCAATGTTTTCTCATCAGAACTTGCAGTGGAATTTACATGGGATACAATGTTGGGGTTGTCCGTGGTTGCCGGCCTGTAGGACACTAGCTAGGTTTGTGGCCTGTGAATGGATGGACCAAGAAGTGTTTGAATGTAGTTGAGTTGCAAAACCCCACCTGAAGGACCACCTGTGTCATTAAAGGTTACACAGTGCATGAGCATCCCCCTCTTTCTGCTTCTCCTCCTGGTTCCTAAAGCTTTCCTGCTTTCCGTGTTTTTCCCAGAGACTGTGATTACTTGTGACCATGTCCTAAATTGGTGTTGCTGTCCCAACAAGTAATGAGTAATTGAGGTGTGTTGCATTTGGTTACAGAAGTATGGGGTGGGCAGCAAAAGAGATGGCTGTATCTTTACTTTTTCTGGATGCTGGTCACTATGAGTGAGGAGAAGACACAGGTCTGGAGCACCCTACAGAGGACAGGGTGCCCTTTTCCTTCAGCAGAGCTGAGCGTATTTGTGTTTCAGGAGCTCAGAGCTGGTGAATTATCTGTTTTCTGTATTGGGATAAACAAAAGACCTTGCTCCATTACTTGTCCTAGTACAGAGTCAGTCTAGTGTGCTCACAGAAGCTGCACTGGGGTGTCCTTCAGGCTGCAAACTGACTTCTGTCAGGCTCCTGGGGTCTAAGCAGGGGGTAGATGTCTTCTAGCTGAAGACAACCAGTCAGCATATACACTTTCTGCTCATTTGTTGGCTTCAGAGATGCCTGGGTCTAATTATTTATTTATTTTCTCTTACTGCTTACCTGCTCAAAGGGTAGTTGGTCTCCAGTGGACACTACTAACAGGTCATGTGTTCATTCAGGCTTGATCCAATGGCCTGACTGACCTTCAACCTTACGTAGTCACACTTGTTTTTCGTAAGAGCTTAGATGTAATGGTGAGTGCTACCCACCTGCAAAGGAGTGTCACTCAGTGCACAGTCTGGCAGGTGACAGCTGAGCTTGCCTGTTTGGCTGGCTGGCTTGTATTTTGCTGTTGGGTCTTTCTCCGGGCATATAACCCTACCTTTATATTTATTTTCTGTCTGTAAAATACGTAATGCTTATTATAAAGCTTGTGGAAGGAGGTGTACAGGGGGAAGAACTCACTTCACTGCAGGTTTTCCTTATTTTATTTTTTGTTTTGTGTCTCAGTACTGTTGTTGTACTATTCTGCCTTAGGATGATTTGGGCCAAACCATCGGATTTCATCCTGTGTTTAAACAGCTTTTTGCCTGTATCAGGTGACAATGGTGATAATTTTAGGTAGAAAGCAGTTTGCCCTTGCAGACAGGTACACAGAATGATCTGAGAATCACAGAATGTCAGGAGTTGGAAGGGACCTTGAAAGACCATCTAGTCCAACCCCCCTGCCTGAGCAGGATCACCTAGATTAGATCACACAGGATAAATACTAATTGAGCACAAAAAAATCCCATATATGGATAAGGTGGATATACAATACAAATTGTAAAGGTAAGAAGGTATTTTCCCTTCTCTTGGAGAGTATGTCATAGCAGATCCTCAACATTTGGCGTTCAGCCTGATGTTGAAAAAGGCCCCAGAGCATGTCAGAAAGTGTTTAAGAGATGCCTGCTGATGACCAGCTGCCAGTCAAATGTACAAAAAACAAACCAAGGAGGCAGAAAAGCAGTTATATCTACATCTTCTTAGATTTCATTAGTCAAAATACTGAACCACAAGGAGGAGAAAAAAATGTGGTGGAAGGAAACTTAAAAACTCAGTCACTCGTTTGAGGGAGTTCCTAATTGTTTCCTGCATGTGTCTGGGTCGAGCAGCTGAAATAGCATCCTAGTTCAGGGTGTGCACTTAAAATAGAAAGTTTATGTTAACTGGAGTTTCGATGCTTTTGGAATGAAAATAAATCTGTGTGGTTTCTGTGACTTGGTGGAAAGGGTAAGAGGGGAATTATAGTGTTTTGTCATTAACTATGTAAGACTAGGATAAGTTATAAAAAAAATAAATTGGAATTTTAAAAAGGTCTTCTGTTAAATTTCTGCACTACAATAGTTTACTTTTTAAAATTAGGTCATTTACCACATTTAAAAAGATAAGGAAAAATGGTATTAGAAGTAATAGCTTTGGATTGTCCCAAAAGTAATTCTTGTTTTACTTTCTCTTTCTGCTCTCTAAAATGTAGCATGCCTTCTGGTGGATTTGTGAGGACTGTGTTTGTCTTCAGAAATGTAACCCAGGGTCAATAATCATAAATTGGACAGTGGTCTGGCAACCTATTAGACCTAATAATTTTCAGGAAATCTTAAGTGCTGAAAAAAATTGTTAGTTTGTGGTATTTAGAAAATGTGTGGCATCTCTTGCCTTGGCTACAGTGGCAATTTAGGAGGAAACAGGAGGAAGCTCCTGAAAGGTTTGCAAGTGATATTATAGTTTCATGTTTTCCATCAGATGCAGCATTATCTTCAGCTTATTTTTACGAGAGGTTTGGTTGGTTTGGTTTTTTGTGTGTGTGTAAATGCTTACGCATTATTTGTAGATGCCTGGAATGCCTGAATGGTCCCCATTTTTTCCTCCTTTCCTGCTAATTTCTAGTGACTTGGGTGTGTTAACATTGAGTAAATTTCAAGCATTGCTGGATCAGAGTTTTTGAGATACATCAATTATTTTGTGCTTAGAAGGTCAGTTACAGCTGATGCTTTGCTGCCAGAATTATAGGGCTTTTGTCATTTCATTGCTATCAAAGTTATGAAATAAAACTAAATGTTCAGAAACTTGTAGTTAGCCTTTCTTCTCCATGTTAAGCAAGCGTGGCAGTAGATTTTTAGAGGAGACGGGTGTGTTCCTCCATGGGAGGCACAGTGGAATGATGGAAGGAGTCAGAGGTCAGAGTGAGGATGATCATCTCTTGGTATCAGATGTCACAAGGAAGATATCCTCAAAAGTCTGAGACGTGAACTTTTTGAAGCCAGAAAGGCTTGAAAGTGCCAGACACTGGAATGTATAAGCTCTGTATATGCTTGCAATGAGGTGCATAAAACATAAAGCAATATTACTTTGTATCGTCACTGTTTTACAAAGTACTTTGTCATAGGGACCCTAAGCTCCAGGAGAAAGCTTGTGGTCTCAGCTGTCTCATTGATCATATGCCACTAGTCGTTGCAGCACACACAATTGAATTGCTTTTCCCTCAGGGAAACAATGTCTCCAGGTGTGCTAATAATAAAATTAATAGCTTAGAGAAACTGCTTGCCACAGCAGCTGGGGCTCTACAATGAGAGGATCGATTCCAGTGTTTAACTGTCCTAATTCCATAGTGGATACCCGACTCCGCCACCGCTGAGATATGTTCAGCCTCACAGTTAATCAATACGTCCCTGATTTAAAACAAAGAACCAAGATTTGGGATTAGAAGCCTTTCTGAATAAAAGGATATAGGTTAAAACTGTCAACACCCTTCAACTATTATCTTAATGTAAAAGTTAGGAGTGCTTTAGCTAGTGCCTCCACAGAAAGTAAATGTGATACTACTGAACATATCCTACTCATTTTGTAAAACATTTGCTTGTAAGTACTAGAATGTGAAATGGCACTTAAATCATCTTGGGCTGGCATTTTGTAGAGCTTCATGAGCTTTGATTGTAATTGATAATATTACTTTAGCATGGATAATGTATGTAGTCGTATAGCCATAGTTATATGTGATAATTAATAATATAGTAATAACCATGGTTATTACTCTGTTGCACAGTGCTGCTGCCAGTAGGCATGGTTTTGTCTGCCAGCAATGTGTCTTGAGGAGCACATGTGCTTTTCCTATTAGATTTTTAGGAGATTTCAATTCTGAACACTTACACATGTCGAGGTCTGGCCTGTGTATGAAAGAAAATATGAATTCTTATAAGTCAGTAGTGCGACATTACTGTGTGGGACAGGGGGCTGAAATTTCAGTGACAGCTTCTTAATTGCTAGAGGAATGAAAAATTTGTTAAAAAATAGCAAATATCTTGTTTGCTACATTTTGTTTGCAAAAAGCTCTGTCAAAGCTTTTTTTTTTTTTTAATCTGTAATTTGGTCTGATGACAACCATTGTTACTACCTACCTTGCTTGTATCGTAAGATGATTACAACTCCACCACAGCTACCTACTGCAACTTAGTACAGTTAGTGAGGGAGGCAGCTGGAAGAGGTCTGAGGCATTTCTGTCAGTGATTAAGTATGGCAGCTCCCTGCAGAGGGAAAATAAGTTCTCCTTTCCTTTTCCCTCAGATTTCAGAGAATTGAATAGAAATCAGCTCTCCCTATTGCATTCAATACTACTAGAGGAGTGTGGCTTCAGTTGATTTTGTGGAGTTCAAGAAATCTAAGGCTAACCATTAGAAGGAGTTTCAGAGCGCTGTCCTAATCTGGTGGAGGGTGTGTAGGTAATGTGCGATTGGAGAAGCAGTTGGTACTAGGCTTGAGACAAATAAAGGAGTTAGGGAAGGAGAGGCCTCTAAAGAAGTATAAGTATTGAAATGCTGTTCATAACAGAAAACATTGGATTATGTGACATGAAATGTGTAGAGGTATTGCTGGTACTTCTTTAGATCGCTAGACAGAAGGGGTAGTGGACAAGTAACTCTCCTGTAACATAAGCATAACTGAGCTCTGAGCTGTGCCATGACCCATCGCCCAAAAGGTCTCACCGCCACTCTCGTACCTCAGCCGCTGTACTTGGCAGTAGTGCGACTTGGCAGAGGAAGATGAGAGCAATGAAGTTCCTTACAAAAGCGTGTTTAGAAGAGGATTTCAGCCACCTCCTATTTACACCAGCAGGTAAAACATTGCTTGTAGGAATGGGAAGTGTCGGCACTGCAGAGGTGCAGGTGGGATTTGCTGGCCTGTGAGATGGACACGGCACTTGGTCTCGGGCCTGTTGCTTGTCTCAAGGCTCCGGCCTGCTTTAGCATTAGTTAATGTGACAGCTCTGGGAGAGGCCTGCATGGCTGTCTTCATTAAGTGTGTTTTGGTGACTTTGCTTCATAATAATTTCCTTTCATTTTTTTTTTTTAGTCACTTAATGAAACAACACCCAGAGTTAAAACGTCTCAGGATAAATAGTTTCAAGATAGTATCTAGGGCCATGACTGGACCGCTAATGAGTTGCTTCTTCTTTTCTCCTCTGTGTCCCAGTGTCACACCCTTTATACACAAAGGTTGGGGGCAAGTGATAAAGATAAAATTGTTAAGCAGCAACAAACTATTTCCTAAATGGGGAGCACGGCCTAGTTATGAGGGCAGGCAGAGTCTGAAGCTGCATGGCATGTCTCTGAAGCAGTTAACTTTAAATGATTGCTAGGAGCTATTGGTAGGAATGAAAGCAATCCTTTGTGGTTTTGATTGTTTGAATAAATAAATTTGTTAGGAAAAATGAGCTTTGAGTTACTCTGCTACGCTGCTGGACACAGGCTTCCAATGGGGAAGCTCTTAAAGGTGCAAATTAGAGTTTGGTCTCTTGCTTCAATGTATTAGCGAGTAGCGGGGCTGAGAGTCTAAGCAGTGTTAGGAGATCTGTAGGATTGTGTTCTGGAAGAAGTCCAAGAAATTGATTTTATCTGAAGAACAGAGTTCAGATGGGAGATTAAAGAAATCATGCTTCTCTTACTATATGAGGATGTTGGTCTGAATGAGAAGCCTGTATTGGGAGACAAACTTACAGGTCCCACTCACAGACACTTCTTTTTTTCAATGTGTGTCATCACAGGTGAAATTTTTTATTGATCTGTAGAAAATTTGGATTGCATTCTGAGTATTTTCTTAATAATTGCAATTGTTCAGCTCTTTATTACAACTGTCATTGTCAAAAAATGAGAGTATGCTGCATCTGTATACTTAAATTGTCTATTGTTTTGTGTCCTGAACTTGTGTGCTGAGGCAAGAGTCCCACTGACCAAGCTGATACACAATTGTATATTTAAAAGTATAATGTGGAAAAAAGAGATTTCCTCATGCAGAGCAACAGCTATTTTGTCCTTGGTTATTTCCATTTTCATTAGTTCCTTTCAGAACATAAATACTAAGTGAAATGTGCTTTAAATCTATGTCAAGTAAAGCGTGTCCATCCAACATATGACTACAAGTTGTTTGCTTGCTCCAAAATATATTTATTTTTATAATATACCTGTTAAGCATCCTAGCTATGTGAGTGTAGGCTTTGTGTCTGAATTTCTGGCGTAAGGTGGATGTTTTGGAAGTGGTGTGCAAGTCACATAGGAGTAGAGACTGTTGATGGTACTGGCCTAGCCAGTTTTTGTTAAACTAGAAAATGTCATTGAGGTTTTTATTGTATTGTAAGGTATATTCAGCTTTAAGAGAAGTAGTTCCATAAACTGCAGAGGAGCATCAGTAACTGATTAATAAAGAGACACCATTTAGTTTTCATGAATATTACACTAACTAGATTAAAACAATGAATTTTTATTAAGTGTACTTGTATAAGAATTAATTTTGATTAAGATGCTGTCTTTTCATATAATGGATGTTGGTTCTATACAGGGTAACAGAAAAAAAATTGCCTTTAGAAAAAAATTAAAATTATGTAGAGAGAGCAGGAAGCAAAGGTTTTTCTTCATGACTTGCCAATACTCACAAACATGATTTAACAATTATTTTTTCTGCTTTTAGTTTCACAGAATTAACAGTTGACTTAGGGTCGTGATGTATATTTAATTTGTTAAAGCACTTATTTAGATATTCTGCTTTATACCCAATCCAACCACTTACGCTTTTGTAAATATATTTCAGCTAACTAGAGTCCAGATATTAGAGTGCAGTCTTGAAATATGCCGACGGTGTCTTTAAAACCACAGGAGAAAAACTAATGAGTTGCATTGGTACATTAGGATTTATTGTCCACCTGTAAGTAAGAGTCTGTGTGTGCATGAACTTACAAGTTGGTTTCAAAGAAATTCCAAAAAGCATAGCATCCAAAAGTCCAAAAAGACACATTTATAATAATAATTCTCGTAATAAATTGAAACCAGAGTTTTCTTCACAGTGGAGCTGGATTTAGGCTAGCTGGTATGGAAGGGAGGTGAGTGAGCTGGACAGCAAGCAGAGTGCAGATACCCAGTTCAGAGGGTATCTGGAAGGGTCCCTCTAGGTCTCAGTTCCCTCATCACAGCCCAGAAAGTGCTCTGCTTTGTGCATTGCATGGAGTAGGAGGAGAAAGGACAGCTGGTGCAGCTGCTGGGGCAGAGCTGTGAGTTCAGTTCTTATATTTTACATTTTGAGAAGGCAGAAGCTCTGTGGGAAGCTTTTTTCTACCGCCTCCATCTACCTCTTTGTACCCCCTCTGCATTCACAGGGCCTCAGTTCAGGCAGCAGAGAGGGGACCCATCTGAGAAAGTTCATCCTAAATTGTCGTTACTCCTATTGTATTGATGACTTCTGTGTGCAGCCAAGAGAAGGAGGTGGAGAGGGGAAAGCAAAATTCTGTGCTAAAGCTCTGCTGAAACTAAATAAACTCTCATAAGGGGAAAAGGGATGTTTTCTTTAACCCTTAGGCTATCTCCTTGATAAATTTCAAAGGTTTGCTTTGAGCAACAGAGGTGTTAGTACTTCCTAAGTAGCTTGTAAAATGTGAAGCTAAGCCTTGAATTAAGATGTTAAGCTTTGTACAAGTCATTTTATCAATCCCTCCTGTAACACCCCAGTATAACTTCTCAAAATGTAAAGTTTTGATTTGTGATGGCATTAAGAAGATAGTGCCACACAAGTGCAGGTCTTTGATATTTATTTATTTATTTAGATAATTTATTTAACAATAATGTGAGTGCCTTCTGTAGTGTAAAAGAGCAAGTGTGTTGTATAAAGCAGGGTGTTCCCTTTAATTTATAGGTTTGAGCTCTAGAAAGAAGAAGGTGTTCTTAGGGATTAATTATAATCATATTCAAACTCTCATCTCTTAAAAATTAATTCCACAAATGAGTCCAGAACACAGTATTTTCAGTCCTTCCTATAAAATGTGCCTTTGTGTTAATATTCAAAGTATAAATATAAGCTACATTTCCAGAACACAGGCATGAAAAAGGAATATAAATGCATTATAATTCAGGGGCCATGGTCTTTATTATCCCTCTAATGAATAGCTGAATTACATTGCAAGTTTATAAGCCTTCTGTGAATATTTTGCTTTCTTGCACAATGACTGTTTAGTCTCACTTGACCTCAGTAAAATTATAGGAGAGGAGAATCTGATCATAAGTTATGATGTGAAAAACTCTTTGCTCAATTTTGTTGGCTTTATTTTTTTCCTGGGGGACAGACCCTTCATGTGTTCTAGAAAATGGTTATAATGCTTTTACACGTTTTCCTGTCTTCTTTTTTTGTTTTGTTTTATGTTTATTTCCCCTACATTTTCCAGTGCTGGAGAGTCAGAACTTGGAAGGAAGATGTTCTTTCCATCCCTATTTTCTTTGCCATTTGTTTTACTTTCATTCTGTGATAGCCAAACTCAGTTGCTTGATAGCTCATCAGAGCTTTTGTCCATCACAGTTAAAGAGTGCGTGTACACTGTGCTGAAATAAGGGAAATGTGTGCAAACATGGATGCTCAAAAGGCAGAGATTCAAGCTTCTGTGTTACTAGGAAGAGTCTTTTTGGCAGTTATGAAAGAGAAGACTGTAAAAGTAATTTAGAAAGAACAGTAATACTTACTAGATACTTCAGTGTACAAAAGGTAAGGCTGACATTTCATCTCACAGATGCATTCCAAACACTGCAGAACATCAGCATCTCAGGAAGGGAAAATAATTTATGTAAGAGCTTTAGGTCATAAATGTGAAATAAACCTCTCTGTCATTAATACCAGGTGATGTCAATCACTTTTCTCATGCAAATAATCACTATAAATAGAGCAATTACTACATAAGCAGTCAATTATAAACTGTTGCATTGTGGAAAAAACCACATTACACTGGCTTGCTGTCATATCCGAAAGGGTTTAACCTTTTACTGCAAAAATAAGTGATTAGGATTCAGTGGGAAAGATCTAGAAAAGCTGCTAAAAGAAAGTGGTGCTGCTTTCACTTGCATAGGAGCTAGAAAGTTCAGAACTCCTTCACTGAGTTCACCTTCTTTCTAAGATTATTTAGCTCGAGATGCTAGATGAAAATGATGAGCCTTTGTCTTTGCAGGGCCACAGGGGCCACAATTACTGTTTGACTAGCGAGAGGAAGAGAGTTTGTTGAGAAAAACGTTCACAGCTGCAGTTCAGTTCCTAAAGCAGTCGTTCAGCAGGGTGGCACAACACCCGGCATTACAGGACTGACTCAGCTCTTCAGCAGATGTGGAGTGGGATTGTTTACAAACCTCTTGGTGGTTTGTTTCTGAGTAACTTTCCTGGTGTGCCTTGAAAGATTGCAGGCACGCAGTAAACTTGCTTAGTGATGAACCATAGTTGTAGAATTTAGCTTTAATATATGTAAATATTAATATGGTACACCAAAATAGGACTGCACTCGCTATTATTTAACATTTTTCTGCAGAATATATTGTTATGTATCGATAGTCAGGGTAAGTACTTCTTACAGTGTTTCAGTGATACAGTTAGATCCTCTGTTCTACAGTACACCCACTGTATAGAGGTGACTGGTAGGTGCGTTTGAGACACTCAGACACTGTGGAGGATTCCCTAGATGTCCTTGGACACCAGAGGGTTCATTTCTGCACTAGAAAACCCTCGAAATAAACTGAATTTTTGAATAATAAAATGTGGAGTGATGGTCAAAACTGGAAAGAAAGTGTGATATGAGTGCTGGAACATCAAATTAACCTCTTAGAAATAAATGTTAACGTCAGTTTAGATAATAAAACTGTTTATGTGGGAAGGCACTGGAAGCAATGGCATCACAGAATCCCAGAACAGAATCCCAGAATACCAGGAGTTGGAAGGCAGCTCAAAAGATCATCCCGTCCAACCCCCTGCCCGGGCAGGATCACCTTGATTAAACCACACAGGAACGGTTCCAGATTGGTCTGGAATGTCTCCAAAGAAGGAGACTCCACAACCTCCCTGGGCAGCCTGTTCCAGTGATCTGTCACCCTGACAGGGAAAAAAGTTTTTCCTTATTCTTCCCTTAGTCATCAGTTACATTTGTCACTAGATTCAAGAACTTTTGGACAAGTTTGGTTCTGGTGGCAAGGGAGCAGCCACATATCCTCTGCTTTCATACGTAAGTCTCCGTGCTGTGATTTTGAGGCCTATTAATTGACTCCTCTGCTTTTTATTGAGTTGGGACTCTGTACATCTCAGTTAATACTCTGTAATGAGTACAGTAAATGTATGTGCATCATTAGTAAAACCTGGGAAGAGAGATTTGATACCTCTTCATACATAATAGTGATTCTCAGGTCCTTGACAGTCTGTTTCACAGTGAAAACAAATATGTCGTTCTGGTATTAATATTATATTAAGAGCTCCTCTGTATCCCCATTAGGATATGTGTTTAAATGAAGAAGAAATCCTCACTGTATTATTTACATACTCTGCATAATATATAAGCAGTGCTCACTGTTGAATAAGCTGAGTTTCACTGACATTGTATGTTATTGTAATCGCTGTAGTCGTAACAATGCTAAAACTCTTCCTCACAGCGTTCTGCCGTTGGTGCTCTCTGAACAGGCTGACTTGCTTTGCTTGGGAAAGCTTTTTCAGATTGTGATGGAAGGGAATATGTGAGCTAGGCAAGTTTTCCTTCTGGAAATGATTTAGTCATTGTACAAAATTAGACACATTCCTAAAATTCTATATAGGAAAGTGTGTGCAACCTTTGATCATCTGTGGGAACTACAGATAATTGTAACTACTCCATGGTGAACAGGTAACTTGTTAAAAGCAGTAGCATTTAAAGGGATCAAATGATTAGAAGTGACCTCTTCAATCAAATACACCTTGAGACTAAAACAGGCTTTAAAAGTGCATACCTCAAAAGCTAGGTAATTCTGTTTCTGAGATGCAGAGGAAAGTGAGGTCAGAACCTGTGGGTAAGTTAGAAATTCTGTAATACCAAGGAACAGGGGTGTGATACTGCAGGATGGAAACAGAGTCTGGCTCCTCATTTGTGAGCTGTTTCATAGAACGCTGCTGTGCTAGAACACAGGTTTATGGATAGGTGATATCATTTTGAGACCTTTTACTTATAAGTAATATGGTTCTCAGGAGATGAAACTAAAGGGAAAAAAGAGATGTGTTTGTTGTTTAAATTATTATTCAGAATGTCGAGTTGGTTGTTTTGAAAAACGCCTGAAGTGAATCAGATGCGGTGTAGTAATCTTTGTGGTTTAATTACACAGTACTGCCACCTAGCATCGGCTCCCGGCTCGGGGTGCCTGTCGGCTTACAACTGTCACCGACTCGACGTTGTTTTCCCGTTGAACCCTGTTATGAGCTTTCAGAGTGTAAATGTCTATGCTGGAAAACGACACTGCTTGCACGGCAAACCTCTAATATTTAAGTGAAAAACTTTTAATTCAGACAAATAGAAACAGGGGCAGTAAAAGCTTTTTTTTCAAATAGATGTAATAATATTATATCTAATATAAATGTTTTCCAGGTTTTTCTTGGTAGATGCTATATTAATAAATGTTCCTATTTATCAAATGTTGCATTTTCAATTAGCAATGTCCTTCCAAAATCAAGCATAAAATGGAACATCAGGTTATCTCCTCATATTTTGTTTTGATCTGGGGTTGGGGTTTTTTAGTGCACATACCCCAGTTTCAGATGTTCCTAAAAAGAAGAATGTCTTGGGGGGAGTGGTGATAAACAGCATCACAGCAATCAAGACCTCACTGACTCTGTATGTGGCAGCAACTAGTTATTTTATATCTGGAAATTTGTGAATGTGTTGAGATAATTCATGCTGACAAACAAAAGAAACTAGTTTACTTAGGCATACACCCTTTTAGTATAACACAGCATAGTCTTCCAACATATTGCTCCCAAGTTTAGGGGGAAGTTAACACATACAATCAAAAAGCTCCTTTGCCTTAATAATCTTTTACTTTGTTCTATTTTATTTCACTTCATAATAAGTAAAAAAAAAATAAATACCAAAATATTACACTTAGATTGACGCTTTATTTAATGAGCCCTTTATAGGTTGTAATACCAAGTGTTAATCAATAGACATGCCAGAATAATTTCACTACAACCTTGTAGAGTTTTTAAAATTAATTCTTATTAAAATTATTGACTTGTTGTGACTTACTGGGGTTGCAGCTGGAGCAGTTTTTCATCCTAATTAGGAGGTTAGGTTCCACTGTTCAAGCTGCAGATAATAGTGTAATGATTGTCATCTTGAAACATAAAAATCAATATGAGATACTATCAAAATCTACTGACTGTCACAAATTATGGAAATCATTCACAGTTTTAAACCCACTGTTAAATAGTATTTCCTTTTATTCTTTTAACATATTCAAGCACAGCTCCTCGAGAACGTCTATTAACATAAAGCAAATATCAAGTGGTGCTCAGATAGTTAGGGCCACCTCTTAATCTGTGTATAATATACAAATATTTTAGGAGCAATATGAAATAGTTACATTTTTCATATTAGTAAAAATAAAATATCTTCTTAGAAGTTAGATAGAAGGATTGTAGATAACACCTTGCTTTGTTTTCTGGTCAAAGTTCTGGTTTTAGCTGTGTATGTAGTTAAGAAACTGAAATGTGAAGTTAATGCCCAAATACGTGCCTGTATGTTTCCTTCACTGGTAACAGCATGAGAATTTGAAAATTTTAGATACACATTCCATCTTTTGTTTTACTGTTTTCACTCTGCTATGTCAAGGGGCAAAAATGAGAGAAAAAGAAAAAAAAATGTTAGTTGTCACTCGGGCTGTGCTTCAGTTAGAGGTTATTTATAGTGAGTTTGTTTTTAATATTTGATGTACACAGACCTTTCAATCTCAGTCAGGTGTAAATCTGAAATCCTCCTCTGCTATAATTGCCTTTGGAGGTCTATGGGAGGTTTTAAAGCCTCCCATAGGTTCTGAAAATAATCTAAAGAGTATTTTCTATCTATTCAGATTAAAATTCCATCAAGTAATAACAAACCTGAAGGTATTTTACTAAAACTACCCAGAATACTTGTTTATAGAAATAAATAAATGTCCAAATACACGAAACTGTCCTGTCTGTAGAATTTATTCTCCATCATCTGTGCCCAGTGACATGGAGATTTTCAGTTACTCAGACATTTTGCATCAGGTGCAATGTTAACTGTACTGTGATGAGTTGACTAAAATTTTAAATGGTACATTTAAATTTTAATGCAAACATATTTTTGACAAAACCCAAACTTTTGCTGGTATGCAACTTTTTGCATTTTCACTGAAAAAGAGCTTTCAAAATGATGATGCTAACCCTGCTTAGGGGCACAAACTGGCAGAATTCTCATCTGATGCAAATCAACCTATCTCCATCAACTCAGTGGAGGTGAAGTGATTTATAGGAGCTGCAGACCTGATAATCATCATTATCTTTGTGTGAAGAAGATAAAACTGGCTCTGAAGATCTACACAGTAGATTATGGCATTATTTGAAAAGTGTTTATTAACCTTGCGCTGTTAAACAGAAAGAAGCTTCTGGTATTTGTTCGAGGAAAATGTAGCAATTGTAATATGGGAAAGGGAACAGTAAATTTGGCCTTCTCATTACTGTTGCTTAGAGCTTAAAATGGGGTTTTGTAGGCTTTGTAGACGTGCCATTGTGTCCGTAGTTTGGTTCAAACCTGCCTGCTGCTATTGCTAACTCACATGTCAGTGAGTCTTTAAATTGCTTGGATGATCCCCCAGAATTCTTTGGAAGAAAGCAAGCCTCTTCTCTCAGCATTAATGCCATATTCCAAAATTTAGGCCTTGTTAGATTCTTTCTAATCCAAAACAGGGAGAATTATGCCTACAGTAATTAAAGTCACTTTAACTTGCACAGGCTGCTTTTCTCTATTATTGTGTCAAATTCAATCCTCAGTGTGAAAACAAAGCAAAACATAATTTTAGTTAAATGTTTATTGAATAAGAAAAGAAATATTTTCCTTTGTAGACTCTTTAAAAACAATTAAGCATTAGTTCTGTCAAACACTGAATTATACGTGAATTCACTTTAAAGTATGTGAACCATACATTTTTTTGAAATTTGCCTGAAAAGACTCATTATATTACCAATGCTGTGAAGGAGCACTCCTTTGCAAAACGGGTAAAGCACCTGAATCCTTTCTGTAAGTGGCTGCACATGTTTGGAAATCATTCTAGTAATGCTAAAAACCTTCCCAAGTACCTGCCAACCAGTAAATTTCTTATTCAGCACATCTGTGTTCTTACAAGACTTGCAGTAATAATCAGATTGGTTAACTATACTCTTTTTTTTTTAAAAAAGATTGATTTTAATGCTTTTATCGATTTGAGGCAGATAAACTCAGTTGTGCATGAAGTCTTATTTATTCTGGGACAAAAGGGAATTTGAGTCTTGGTAGAAAAAAATTACCTTTCAGGGAGGAATAGTCTTTAGACCTCACTTTTTCAAGCATGTTCAGCATACTTAAAAATTCATAATTTTGCTCAGCATAACTTGTGGATAGAGTGTGTGGTCTGTTAGTACATTCTGGGTCCAAGGACACGGTTGCAGGTATTACTGAATGGCAGTGCCAATACAGGGGTAGGGATTAGTACTTGTCTTTTATCAGCTCTTTTCTCCATGTGATTTTTGTTGGCCCATAATGATTACTTCAAAGAGTTGCATATAAATATACACAGTAGAAGCTCATTAATTTTCAGTAATTTTGGAAATGCACATGAGGAATAGCTGAATTTTGCAAATCTGTGCTGTTGCCCCGTGCTGGATTCATGCGTAAAGAGAATTGTAGATTGTTCCAAATGCAACTCCACCTAGAATTTGTGAAACCAAGAGAAATGAAATGTAGGATTTCCAGAAATGCAGATGGGTTTGGGGAACAGTCAAAATTAAGAAGCTTGTAAAAGCTGAGAGGAAAAAAATGGGTCAAAATCAAGTAGCTGAAACCCAAGGATTGCTAATGAAGTTAGAAGAGAAGAAAATCTTGGTGTTCAGCACTGTATAGTGCTGTGAAATGTGTGCACCATACACTGACCTTCATTGGTTTCCTTTTATTTATTTATTTTTTAAAACATTTTAATTTTACCCACCGCACTACAAAGTGTGTACCTGGCTGGCTGTTAAATCTGTCTGAGGCACTTGCAGTGTGACTCATTTTGCTTTTTGTCAAACATCAGAATTCTTTGGTGCCCTGAAAGCTTTTCCATTGTTGTTCCGCTGTCTCTTTGTACTGCACAGGGCTCTTAATGTGTGTCAGGGAGGTTTGAACTGTGGAGCTTGAGCACAGCACTTGCCATGTAATGCGTGTATGTTTTGGTAAAAACTGTGGGTAGTTTTCATGATGTGACACCTTGGTTTTCCGTAGTTAGGTCCTTACTGGGAACAAAAAGGAAACTTGCTTTTTTACCCCTTCTGGTAAATTATGCTGTTTAGCAAGGTGAGGATTAGCCTGGTAGGTAAGCAGACTTATCCTTAGACCTATCTGATTTCTGGAATTCTTAGGAAGCATAGATGAGTCTCTCTGTATAAAGAAATAACTTTTAAAAGCATTTTTATTCTTCATTTTAAAAATCTAATTAACTGATATGTCACAATTTCATGTTGAATTACAATTTTTAAGTCATACCCATTTGAAGCACTGATCTGACCATCTGTCTGGTGATGCATTTGCACTGCTTCAGAACTAACATTAGTGCAGTCTAAATGGAGTCATGGAACTACGGACCAATTTTTATTTCATTCTTATCACTCAAAACTCAATTTTGAAATGGGACATTTCCTAATTCTATAGTCTTGATTATTGGAAAGTATTCCAGTAGCATCATGGAAGTTTTTGGTGCTGAATATAGAAACATTTCAGATGGCTAAATGAGTTAAAGAGGCAGATGTCTAACATTTTTCACCTTTCAGAACAGAGGAGAAGGTTTGCTTGTTCTGAAAATTCAAGCAAAACCAAAAAATTAGGATTCCATCAAGATAGCAAGTTTATAGGTTTCCTTGAAGCTATTCATATATTTTATTTTCATAATTCATAGAAGTTTTCATGCAACCTAGAAATTAGGTAAACTGGACAACTTGAATAAACTGGTAATGGTGCACAGATCCTTTTCCCTGTGGGTCATTGTGTGCCTTGGTATTGACCTAAATTTGCAATCTGATGGCTCTTGATGTATATAAAAAGCTTATTCTGATATCTTTCCAATTCTGTTTCCTAGTAAATCAGGTTAAAACTTTTGAAAGTTTAATGATTTCAGTTCAGGGTAATAAAGCATTTATGGTCCTTGTTTCTGGTTTCCTTCCTGCTCTGAGGAACACCGAGATAAGTGACTCTCCCATTGTCTGTAAGGCAGAACAACCTGCTGGAGCTGAGGGAGGCTTTAAATAGCAGGGTTACACTGCCACTTTGCTTTTCTCTGCCTTTAACTTTATGCATATGAATGTAAGCTTGCAATGCCTCTGTGTGAGGAGAACTGCTTTAAAGGGTGGAGCATTAGTAAAATCATTTGTGAAAGATGTAGAAGGAAGTTACTGTAGTCTCTGTCGAGGGGATTCAAGTGCATGTGGGGCTACTGTTAAGCCAGAAATGTGAGTCTGGGTGATGAGTGTCATGAACATAGAAATGTACAGCTTGAAATTCAGGACATCTCATTCTCAGCATCAGTGCCAACTCATTTCAGATGAAACTTGCCTTTTCCACTTATAAAGATGATGGTTAGTTAGGACACTTTGACCAGAAAATTTCAGTTGGTTTTCTGACCTTCTCAGAGGACAACTATTCTTCCTCTGACAATAGCTAGTTAGCACCCCCAGCGCCCCAGTATATGGGCTAAAATCATCCAGCAGTTTGCAGTTTGGAAGACAGGATTAGACAGAAAGAGAAACTACCATTGACTTCTATGGGGTGCTGCTAGGCACTGCAGTGGAAATAGGAATGGAAGCATTTGGTAGGTCAATCACCGTAGCAATTTCAACTTCTGATGGTTTTTTCTGGTTTATGGCAATGGATAGATTTTCAGACAGAATAATGTAAGGCATATTTGATTATCAGCAGCTGAGGCTGGTCATCAGCCACATATTCATAGGACAAGCACAGATGAATGCCAGTCTTCCAGGGCTGCCAAACAGAAGACAAAGTCCTAAGTGGAGAAGGAGTATGTCCGTGGTGACATGGGAATGTGGCTGTGACTGGTAGAGACACGGACTCTTGGGTGTTGTAGGCTGCAGTTCCTTTGAATGTGCTGTTCCCTTGAGATTTATGGTAGTTTTATTATAGCACATGGCAGAGATGACTACTTTAAGATTTATTTTCATATTTTTAAGGGATTGTTTCACAGTCAGCACTGTCAAATGATATGTTTGGAAATGTTTGAGCTTGCAGTAGTGTCTTGGGAATTATGATAGAGCTTATGCTTGTTGCTTTTGTTAAGCTGTGCTTTGAGTCCCTGTAGATTTTTTTTTTACTCTAGAACTGCGTTTTGGGCATTTTCCATTCCCTCAGATGGTCTGTATTGTGCAACTGAAGGTGCAGGGAAGCCCAAGCTGCTTTCTCTGGTGTACCATTTCTGTGTGACTGCCTTTTGCTCTGGCACCAGCACGAGTGTGTAGCGAGGACCCCACCGCAGTGGTGGTTGCTGGTCCTCTACAATCTCCACACATGTGAGGGTATAACCTAGCTTCTGCTTATTGTGCTACTGAAACTTTGAACTCAGCTATAAACCTGCAAGCTGAGATGAATTTTCTACCTCAAAAAGGTCTTTTTTTTTTAAGACCGTGAGCTTACAAAGCTTTAACCATATGTTCACTTTACAGGCTTGTTTTCTAAATAAATATGTCACGTGGGTTTTTTTGAGGTTTGATTTTTTTTCCTCTCTCTTACTGACCATGGAACTTTTCCTAAATTAAGAATATTGTAGAATCACAAACAAGTGAGGCTGGGAAGAGACTCTGGAGCTCACCTAATTCAAGCTTCATTGCTCAGGTTTTTGTGCAGTTGAGTTTTGAAACTGTGTCAAATTCCCCAACCTCTGCAGCAACCTCTTCCAGGGCATTTTTGACCACATAGTGTTTTCTTCCCATCTCATTTATGGTCAGAACTTCCTGTACATCAGTTTGTGTCTGTGGTTTCTCACTCTGGTTCCCCTCACTGAAGACCCTTCTCTCCCTTCTCCACAGGCTTTTACATGCGGGAAAGCCACTGCTAGGTCCCACATAACAGTCTCCTCGGCTGGTTAAATCAGCCCAGTCGTCTCACTTCTCTGTGCAGATGATCCAGTCCCTTGAAACACTGGCATCCTTCCCTGGATGTGCTCCAGTTCATGAACATCTTTTGTGTTCTTGAGGGGGAGCAGAACTCCATGCAATATTGTTGCCATCTGTAAAGTACTGCTAAAAATAATATTAAGAAATCATTTACCTAGGCAGCTAATGCAGTGTTGGAACAAAGACAGCATTTTAAGGCTCATGTTTAACTTTTAACAAATTGGGTATGACTGTGGAGAATTCTAGTTTCAGGATGTAATTTTTTTGTTAAACTGAATTATTTATTTTTGTTCTCAGTACATAACATCTAAACCTTAGTAGAAGAATCAATTAAGTTTGGGACCTCTAGGTATTTTTCTGTTTTGATAAAACAAAGCTATAACCTTTATCAATTCCAATATCTCTAGAGAGTAAGTAATTTTAATGGTAATTTTAAAATATTTTAAATTCCATATACTGTGGATATAGAACAGGATCTTCATATAGCTGTACACATATACTAGACACTGAGTTAAAACCAGTCGTCTTCCCTGACATAAATTTTGTTTGCAAGAGTTGCTGAATGTGGTAGGTGAAACCATGTTTGTTTTAAATGTGTTTTAAACATTTCTTTCCAGGCTCCCTTAGGTTTGATCTCTCTCCTTGCCGTAAAATGCCTGGAAAGTTTGACCATGGCAGTCAAAGAATGAAGGCATCTCTGTTCTGGATACATGGAAATCTGGGCACCAGATGGCAAAATTGTGGGGGCTGGCTTCAGTGCAGTGAGCTTAGTCTCCAGAAGAAATGAGACACTGCAGCTTTGTTATTGTTCTTTCTGCAAAATGGTAATGCAAAGAAAGGATGAAGTGGATTGTGTAAAGATTCCTTCAGTTTTGAGAGTGTATTTTAACTGGTTACTTCTTTGTGCCTTTTCTCACTTTTGGAAACTCGGCCACGTGAGATGAGTAGGAGACAGTTGGTTTCATTTCTTGTGCAGTAGCTTATCAGAGAATATCCCCATGTGAGCTCCCGTGGTCTGTGCTGGTACAGCTTAAGGCCTTGCTTTCTCCAGGTGCCTTTAGGCACCTCCTGCTAGGTGTTGGAAGAAGATCACATACAGGGTTGAGAATTGTGGCAGCTGAGGAGCCAGGATGGGCTAACTCAGGCATGTGAGCACTGCCTGCTGACAAAGTGACATATAGGAAACCTCATCTTCACCAGGAAATGCCAGGCTTGCTGTGGAGACACCCATAGATAAGGACAGTAGGCAAAATGGTGGTCCCATCCAGGAAGTGTGCAGAAGGCAGTTCCTGTGCAAGAGTATATGTTGGATTACATACATGGTTCTGAACAAACACATAGCTACTATGTCTTGAGGCATGTGACCTTTTAGCTAGAGTGGTTTTGTTCCAGAGTGATGTGGCCTTTTTCTTTCTCATTTGTAGATGGAAGAGAGGACATAGTAATGTCTGTACAGTGACTAGGCAATATTATAAGGTATTTCCTGCTTCTTGTGGTCTTGGACTGGTTGATTTCCTGAAGTGCATTTTTCTTGACTTATGAAAAATATTTTTAATTCATATTAAATATAAAAAATATTTTCTGTAATCAATGTAACCCTTTCTGTCCTTTTCAGCTATAATAATAGTTTTGCAAGCAAACCTAAACTGCAGGTTTAGGTGGACCAGCTTTCAGTGTGACAGGACCAGTCTGTCCCTGCCAACCCCTTTTTCTGTGGACACTGGAAATTCACTTCAGACATTTTATGTTACAGTCAGACATTTTATATAATAGTTGTATTCATTTTATCCATTGCTGCAAGGTTTAATTAAATTTTATAAAGCAATTCATTTTCCTTTATTGGAAAATGGAACAACACTTGAGGTGTAGTTATTAGCTGAGAAACAGTGCAGCCTTCTAACTTCATTCTGCAAAGTTTCATTGCTGTCTGGGCTGATACAGAATTTAAAATATTTCAGAAAATACTTTAATGGAAGCTGTTGAGATATAGTATCATCTATTTCATGGGCCCTAACTGGATGTTCCGTTGTCTTCCATTCATATTTCTTTTTTTTTTCATTTAACTTTTCCTTAGTTTGAACCTTGAACCTTTAAAACAAAGGGTCACTTGAAGAAGTTATTTCTGATAAATCTATGCAATTACAAAGGCTGAAAAGGAGTAAAGCAAATAGTTTATACAAACAAGAAGACTCTTCCTCCTCATGCCATTAGAGGGAATATCAGAGCATAGCTGATTGGGTTATTTACTTGTGTAATTGGGAATAGCTGTGTTTACTGAAACTCTACTAAATAACAATAAGCATTTTAAAATATTGTGGCATTTTATTATCATTATGAGTTTTTACAGCCTTATAAATGGTCTCTTGTAAAGCCTTATTCAAAGGTGATCTTTGTAGGTTGACAATGCTAGCAGGGAGAAAGTATATTAAAGCATCTTGTTAGTGAGCATATGGAAATTGTTAGTGTCAAATTGTGGTAGGAGAGGTACTATGGAAGCTTTAAAGAAAGTAGGAGAGTGTTTCTTGGACAGAATGAGAGAGAATGATGTAAATTTAAAGTCAAAAGCAGGTGGTGTTCTCAACTGAAATAAGCTCATAACTGTTTGCATGACTACTACAACTGATGACTTCTGAGAATAGCCTTGTAGATGTTTCAGAATCACTGAGAGTTTTTCAGCAACCTGATCTTCTTACAGTAGCATTCTCTGTTGAGATGTACACAGGAGTTTTACTTGATGCCAGGTTCTGGAAAAGTTCCTCCATAACAGTGTATCTGACTAAATAAGAGCTGAAAGGTGCATTCCTAGTGCTTTACTTTTGGCTGAGCTTTTACCCCATGCCTCTCCCATTGCCAGCTGGAGTGAAGGTGCCCAACAGGTGTAGAATTATCGAGGGTTTGAACTTAGAAGGAAGTGGAGAGGAACTAGAAAGGAACTTTCTTAAAATTCTTGGCATTGAACCTGCTTGGGTGCATGAAAAGTAAAAGTCCTTTCATGCCAGGTTCATTTCTCCACTTTTATAGCACAGGCAGATGCTGAAGATCAGAACCCTAGAATCTGCTCTAGGAATAGCACTCCAATTCCTAACTGAAGCTATGGGGGTAAACAAGGTTTCTGAGAAAATGGAAAGATGGAAGAGTCTGACAGGAGGACAGACAGTGGGAAATGCTGGTTAAAAATTAAATGAATTAATAACTAAGTGTTGGTGAAAGCAAGAGAAGGGTAATGACTGGGGCACAACTTGAGCTCCAACCAGCTTGTTGTCTTGGCTCCGTCGCTAATAAGGTCAACAATCCCATTAACTTAATTAAAGGCAGCATTCTATCCAAGGATTAGAAAGCAAAAAGGAACATCACCAACGGACAATTAAATAAAGCAAGTTGTCGTTCACTGCATGGGCATTTAGATCTATCTCACTTCTGTAAATGTTGATCAGTTTGATCAAAGACTTAATCAAAAAATATTTAGACAATTATTTTCTGATTCAGAAGTATTCTCTAGTGATAGGAAACTATTATACAAAATCGTTAAAGCATGCTTAGCTGTGCCGTGTTAATTATGCAATGATAAATTATTCTACCTTTCTTCATTAACAGCATTTTAGCAGTAGGATAAAAGTATTGTTTGTTCTTTCTAGGCAATAGAAGAGTAATAATGTTCTTTAGGCAATTATTTTTAGCCAACCTAGTCTTTTGAAGTGGCCAGTTTGTATTTGATCTTTAAGTCCATTTTATATTGAACTTGTTCAGCTACAGTAATTTTAAGTAATTATATTAATTGAGAAGTTGGCTTATTGTATTGTTCTGGGGTGATTTGATTCTTCTTTTTATTTGTCTGCTTAAAATGACAGAAGTATGTACATGACAATTATGCTGCTTGAGAAAACCAAGAACTGAAACTTGGGGTTCCCACTGTGCAGGAAACTCGTTGTATGACCTTAGATGGGACACTTACCCTTTTGGTGTTTAACTTTTTGTGTATAATAAGAATAATTCAGATTTAGCTCTCATGGCTGTCCTAAAACCCAATGAATGTTTGCAAATAGCTTTGAGTTGGGAGTAGAAATATGTTATCCTAAGGTAAAACCTCTGAATTTTTATTGGGGGTGGGTGGGTCTGTTTCTTTGGAGTGGGGGATGTGTTAAAGCCTCTGTCAGATGAAAGAAGGAAAAACACCATGTAAAAGGAAAAGGTTGAAAGCTTCACATGGTTGAAAATCTTCAGAACACAGAAAAAAAAACTTTATTCTGTCACTTTACTTTTCCTTCGGACTCTTTCTACTGTTGTACCGCTCTATGTCTAGAGGAAAAGTAGATGTTGTTTCAGCCTCAGTCATGTAACTAGGAGTGTTCTGCTTAGTACCAATTTGGGTGGGTTTGTAAGCCCTTCTCTGAAAAAGGAGTTAATCCTTTTGCTCTTTCTTCACGTCTGGACTTTATTTTGTTGCTTGTGTCACAAAACAGATGGCTCCCTTAGTCAAGATGACATGACCTGCTTCTGGTGACTGGTGTGACACCTAGACTGGGAGCCATCAGGGTAGCTGCCGTACTCTTGATGACCAGGAACTGCAATATATAGGATGCAAGTAACTTTTCTAGAAAAGTCGTGTGTGGACTTATCAAGGCACTAAATTAGTTAGTGAAGCGTAAAGTCCGTTATTTTTCCTCCTGCTGTGGAACCTATCACACCTGTTCATGAAGCTTGCACTTCCTTGTGTATTCCTGGAGGAAGAAAAGCACTCAGCTCATGGCAGATGAAATGCAAATGAAGAACTGGTTGGTTCAGATGTGTCACGCTCTGCCGCAGACCCTGGATGCTGGCAGAGGCTTAGCCAGTAGCTACTGGTACAGTTTACTAATCTGTGGTGATCTCCAGCTCAAGAGGTTCTTTACCCAGAAGCCACATTTAAGAATTTGTATATGAGTTTTCTTTTGCAATTGATGTAAGGTACTTTTAAGAAAGAAACTCCCTATTTTTCCTGGTCAGCTGTCATCCAGAAGCCTCGTGGCAGGGAGCGTAGGACGTGCTCACAGGTATCAATCCTCACTGCCAGTGGAGAGTAAGGAGTTAATCCTTAGCAGTCAGCGAATGGCCTGAGATGAAGACTCTTAGAAAGCTGTCTCAGCTCCTGGGCTTTTCATCAATTCTAGATGGCATGTTATTTTCTTAATGGGATGTTATTTTCATAATAGATTTAAACAGTTCTGGGAGTTGTAAGAAGCTTCTGGAGTACAGAAATCTCAGAAGATAGTCTGGAAATAAAAATATGTATATTTAAGTAGATAAAAATACATATATGACACAAATATTTGGCACGGTGTTTGAGTCTTGTTGTTGTGTTTACAATTTTGACTGCCCTCAGTTTGCAAATACTTCCTATAGCTTTTATTTACTAAAAGAAAAAAGTAAAATCTGTTTCTCTTTGCAGTAAAGCACCACACAGAATGCCTATAAGCACTATATGTCTTCTGTTACTTAAACTTGGATGGATCATCAGAACTGTTCTGAAATAGATATTTCACATCATACGAAATGCATCTAATTTTCAGTGCCATACCCAGAGTAGGTACACTAAAAGGAAAATACAGTATTTGTGTAGGAAAAAATCAGAAGAAAGACTTATCAATAGAAAATGAGATTACATGATTACACCACACAGACTGTCCAAATACTTGATTTTTGGCCCAAATCAAAACCAACATACTTGTCATCAACATTATTTCATGTGACAAAGTGTATGTAATATAGTAGTATTTCATTAAAAAGTTGCATTTTATTTATCGCCTTTTTTAAAAGCCAGAGGTGATCCAGCAGTAGAGATGTACTTTTTCACTATTAAAATCATAAAAAATACAGCAGTTAAATAAGCCTTTTATTTATTCCCTGAAAACTTGTACTGTGCCAAAGCAGAATTATTGAATTTTCTCATTTCAAAAATAGTCTTTGCATAAAATAATGAACAGCATTTGAATCTCTAAATCACAAGCTTATTTCCAATTGTTGATGATGAAAAGAAGTACAGGCTTTTAAGAGACCTGCTTTTTAATGAACAGATTGGTACATGGTGTACTACTTCTTTTAAGAAAAAAAAAAAGAAAAAAAAAGACTGTTTCTAATATGGTATGCACTATTTTAATGTTTTGATCTAGTTGTGCTAGGTTATTTAGGGGCACAAAGTAAATGTGAAGTGCCGTGTTTTGTCTTGAACTTCCAAGTGATTACTGCATTCTGTCTGTTGTGAGTGGTAGTTCTAATGGCCATGCATGCTCTAATAGTATAAGGGATCATTAGAAAATGCTAGAAACAAGCACATAGCTTAAGACCCTTGTACAAATCAACTTCAAATTTAAAAAGAGTTTTAGTGTAGACTTTGCTAAGCTATTAAAATTCATTTTGAGTCCTCCCTCCGTGCCTCCTATTGATTTTACTTGGTTAACACAAAGAAGTGGTGATTCTTTTAACACCCCCTCTCCCCCCCAAACTAGAAAATTGTTTTTCATTTTCTTGGTTCCCCTCCCTGCAGTCCATACAGTGATTTAATGCCCTTGGGCTGCCCCCCAGTTACAGCTTACGCTCCTTTTACCACTGCTGTGGTCAGGTCCATGGCCATGAGCAGAGGAAGCCTTAGGCTGGGTGGCTAGCAAGTGCAGAGTTTACTAGACATGTGTAACTACTTACAGCCCACACAACGTACGTCTGCATGCCATCAACAGTACAGCATGTACAGTTCATTGCTACAGATTTACTACCCTTTGAACATTTACATCACCTGAGACTATACGTCTTTGAAACTGGACTAACCCTTTTGCAAGCCATATCCTATTCAGAAAATGAGATGGGGTCCTATTAGTGCTTTGTAATTAAAACAATAGTAGATGAGAATAGCATTCCAAGTCAGTTAGTGGTTGTACTAATCCATACTATAAATGGGTCAATATGAGCAGTCTTAGTGAAATCCTTTGAAACAAAAAACTTACCAAATTAGTTACTATTTAGGTCAATTCTCAAAATAAACCATTCAGAGAGTGCCCCTGAGACAGACAAGTCAAAGAGTACCAGGGTGTTTAAACTCAAATTGAATCTCACCATTATTCTCATTTCACTAAAGCTATCATATTTTACCTTTCCAAGAATATATTGCAAAAAGATTTGACTATCTAAGAGGGAAGGTGCTTAGCATTGAATTGTAACAGCATTTCATCTATTTAAGATAAGAAATGTGAGAAAAATGTGAAACCAGTTATTTAGGAGTGGGTTACTGCTTCATTTCATCGTAGTTTAAGCCATGTATGGTCTGAGTATAAGAGTGGATTGTTTTGTTCATAGAAATCCCCAAAGCAGAGATGAGGATGCAAGAAAAATCTATGAGAACATTTTGTTGACTTTAGGAAGAGTAGTCTAAGATGTTTGGGATTTTTCATTGTGTAATAGAAAAATCAGGGAAAAAAATGCAAGTGCTGTGATAAATATGGACATAGAATTGAATAAAAGCCCCAATAAAATGCTTTTCAAATTATCTGTGCTATTTTTAAGCATTTCTTAAAATTTAGCAAAATTCAATAGATTTGTAATAGTGTAGGACTCTACAATATCAATTAATTCACCTAATGAATATGCAGTGTAATTCTTTTGCAAAAAGATTTTTCTTCAAAACTGTCAAAGTAAAGCTGTTGGGACATATTTATCACGTTTCTACATTTATTTTCTTGTGTTAACCTGTTGGATTTGTCATGGTAACGACAGTGCAGGCATTCTGCCTTGTATCCTGCACATGAGGGTGACTGAGGAATATTTCTTGGCATTATCAACAGCAGATTATTGTCCTACTAGTTCCTTTTGGTTTTGTATTGGTTGGGTAATTGTACAAAACTCTATGAAAAAATTGTTTAGTGAGGGAACAATTAAAAAAAAAAATCTATCTATCTGAGAACATGCTTTAATAAGCAAATATGGAAGTATCAAGAAGCTCTCTCTTGGCCACAGCAAATTCTTTTTTAACTATAGTAACAAAGAATTAAATGTTTGTTTGGAAACAATAGGAATCAGGCCAGACAGCTTAGACTATAGTGATCATAAAAACAAAGAACTTTTTTTTTTCTGATGGGCAATACCTTCATATGGAATAACAGGCTTTTGTATTAAACAGAAGCTTGAAGACATCCAGAGAATAATTGGCAGTTTTTGCTCAATACTGTACCATATTCATCTGTTTCTGTGTTTTATAATTATGATATATTGATATCTGATTTTGATGAGGTAGTATTGAACTGGGATCAAAGAGCCAGGCATTGTTAATCTAAATGATTATATATCTCCTCAAATTCCAAGCGAGTGTTTGTGCCACCAGTGTTAACATGCTTTATAGTTAACAAGCTTTATAGTTTAGTAATTATTACAGGAGCAAAGAATTGAACTGAGTAATTCAGATACAGGGAAGTCAGCTTAGCCTGTAGATGTTTGGAGATTCGCAGCGGTAGGAAACAGGAGTGTGTATCGTGCCTGCCTTTCTCTTTAACCCAAAATTCTAAAACTAGATGCTGAATGCCTTCTGATTTTGTTTTGGCTTCTTTGTGTGTGTTGGTTTGTGTTTGGTCCCATTCCCCACCACTCTCCCCGCCTCCCCAAATGTACCACCATAGTTAAAAATAAGAGAAAAAGGCAGAGAAAGTAAGCATGTTTACACTCTTTCTCACTCACAGATTGCATGATACCTGTGGGTGGCTTAAAGCAGCTGTTTCTCCTGGTTACCTAACTTTCTTCTTTAAAATAGAGAAGTTAAAAAACCTGAAACAAAAAAATCCCCACAAAACACCAATCACACCCCCCCACACACAAAAAAAACCAAACACAAAAACCAGAAGAAACCTTCTCTCAAGTGGCAGACTGCCTGTACTGATTCTGTCTTGGGGACATAACCTGCTCCAGCCACAAGGCAACTGTTTCGCCAATACTTAGGCCAGTGTACAACCTCCTCTCCTGCTGGAGCAAGCTGCAGCAGCGAATGACACCACTGCCTTCTGGGGACTTTATCATCTGCTGCTAGAGCTGGTTACCTGGGTGGCAGAGGTGGCAGAAAGACTTGTGCTTTGATAGTTAAAGACTCTGGCCTAAGACTGTATCTAGCTGATGTGCAGGACCTGGTCCCAGTCTTCTGGGTGGGCTTCTGAGTCAGCATCTGAACTGAGAGGGGACAATGGGATAGAAAAGATCTTCAGCTGTCCCAGAATACTGCTATTTCTGCAGTATCTTTCATTCTGCAATTTATGCATGCTCACTGTGCATAAAGTATATATGCCACAGTCAGAGTGTCCTGACTCAGGCTGTAAGAATCTCTTTCTGGTCTGGCAATCAAGAAGATATTTACACAGTTTTGAAGAGCTCCAACTAGTCATCTTGAGGGACAGTGAAAAGCATCTAGTCTTGTTCCATGGTGCACAAAAGCAGCTATACTCAAAGTGTGTTCAGAGAATCATGAGAATGCAGCAATGTCAAGGCTGGAAAGGACCTCTGGAGACACCTAGTCCAACCTTATGTTGAGAACAGGCCCCTGGATCATGTTATTCAGGGACAATGAGATCAGTCCCTGCTGCTGGTGGATCCATTGTTGAAGGATATCATACACCTTTGTAATGCATTAATGTTGATGTGTAGGAATGATCTTTATGCAACGTTCCTGCATGCATAGTTGTTAATTGCAAGCCCTCCTGCAGGGAGAAGGGAATTAATTAAAGCTGGTTTGAGTGTGCTTTTCTTTGTACTGTTGCATAACAGGAGCAAATACTATTCAGACAGTTCCTTGGTGTTACCAGTGCTCCTTCCTAAATAAAAAAATAACGGGTTTTGTTTTATTATTTTAAACTGTTCAGTGAGATGATAATTTAGATAGGATGCAGTTCTCTTACAGAATCTGGTTCTTTCCCCTTTGAGTCAATTACTTCAGTTTCTAAGGATCATGTGGATCTTCTCTTTCAATCTGTGTCACTGTTCTTCAACGATCAGCCAGGAAATGTAGAATAATCCAAAATGTAGTAGCTGCACTGCTCACTCTTGTTAACCTTTCCCACTTTTAGGTGACAGTGACTGACCTCAAATATAAGAGTGGCTTTTGTGCAAACCTCCTGCCTGACTCACAATAATGGATATAAAAGATCGAAGACACCGTTCGCTGACGAGGGGCCGGTGTGGAAAGGAATGTCGCTATACCAGTTCCTCACTGGACAGCGAAGACTGCAGAGTGCCCACTCAGAAGTCTTACAGCTCAAGCGAGACCCTGAAGGCCTATGATCATGACACCAGGATGCACTATGGGAATCGAGTTTCTGATCTGGTTCACCGGGAGTCCGATGAGTTCCCAAGACAAGGTATGTCTAACGCAGTCAGAGCTTGTTTCTTTTACAGTAACCCTTGGTGGACAGTCTCTGGTACTTGTCAGAGTAGTGTTAGGAGGAGTTTTAATGACAGAACTGAAGAATAAATTAGATTTGTTCCATTATTTCAACTGGTTTGTGTTCAATTAGGAACTTTCCTCAGGCTTCTAATACTGTTGGAATTCACAATTTGTAAATGAGGCAGACCAGGATCTATCGGTCAAATCACAAATGCTAGTGACCCTTACCCACATGGACCTCATGTTTGTCATGGATCACAGGGTGGGCCAGTATGCTAACTCTGTATGCTGTTTCCTAGGTTGATATTAGACATAATAATGGCATTTCCACCTAAACTAGTCTGTCTTTAGCGCTCAACTATACGAAAAAGGTAACTAAACCTGTTGTGGTAAAACCCTGTATGGCCAATGTATATTCGTTATTAATCAGGTGCCTAAGAATTCAATTTTTCTTCTTAACTGCGATGTTAATTGCAACGTGGAAGTAGCAATGTTGTTTCCTCTGACCATTTTGTCACTCCTTACCCTTCACCTCATAAAAACTGGAAGGAGGGAACCTATCTAATTACTTTTATAATTGGCTGTAATATGTTACTGCAGCATCAAGATCCTAGAACTAATACTCAAAATAATCTGCCTGTGTGAACTTGTAACCAAGGTGAAGTAATCTCTTATTTTCCAAAGTGTTCCTCGATTTAATTGCCTGCTATTCCAGTGACTTAATGTAATAAGAATTTAAATGTTTTAGTTGAAAAAACCCTGTCATTATACCTTTGCACTGTGCTCTCACATAGTTTTACTCTCATCCAGCTATTTACTTGCCTCAATAAATCATAAGTCTGTTAAAACCATTAATGAACTCATAGGAACAGTGTTTAATCATCTGGTTAAACTTCACCAAATAGCCTGCTTCAATTGTCACTCAGTTCAACAATTAGATATGGATTTTAAAATAAGACTTGGTTTAGTTTCAGCTGCAAAAACAGATTCAGTTTCTAAGCAGGATATAGGCAGTTTTGAGGCATAAATGTAAAGCCATTTCTGCCCCATCTCAATGGAAAGTAAATTATCTAGCATGTCTTAAATTGCTGAAACTCTGGTTTATATATGTGCTCCTTAATGGCATATGCTACTTCTCTAGTACACGTTTCTAATACTCAGGAAATTCTAGGTTATCATACTTCTCTGTGGAGAACATTCTTTGAAAGGTCATTTTTTTAATGCTTGATATTATGTCATGCAACTTGTTCGAAGCATCCTGCCAGGAGTCAGTGTGTGTCTTCACCTCTAAAGCAGAATACCAATTAATTATCATCACCAATTAAACTATTGTCTGATCCCTTGTTTCCCTCACATTTGTGTACAGATATTTGGAAGTGTTTACTTTGTGCTTGGTGTATCAAACACCCAATTCTATTTTCTGAGGTAACCTCTGTTCTTGGAGGGTCTTTCTTTGCTCAGCTAGAGATAATGCATCAAACTGCAACTAGATCATCAAAGCTAGTGGAGCCATTTTCACTGTGGTTTGTTCAGCCTTTGTGTACAGGAGTCATCTAAATATTACTTTTCCCTATCTGGATGATTGATGCTTCAGCTCAAGTGCCTCGTTTTAGTTCCCAGGTCATTATTTGGCATTTCATGAGGGTGTTCTTTTTCTCTTGATTACTGATTTGACAACTGTTCATCCTCCTCCTGCTCTTAATGTGTTCTTATCTGCCCTCCTTATGAAGGGGAGTACAAATTGTTGGTAACTGAATTGAAACACTCAAAAGATTTATTAGGTTTTTTTCCTCCTTGCTAGCTTGTGTTGATATGTCTAGATGAATAAAGTTTATTTTAGAGAGCTGGAGCAAGTTTTTTTGTTAAATAATGAGTGGTAACTCCTTATTTTCCCACTTCATTTAGGTTTAGAAAGCAAATTTCTTTAGAAAATCATCTGTAGGATGATTCTTCATCTTTCAGAGCTCAATATCTTTTCCATTGTAAAGTTCCTCTACTGACATAAAATTTGAAGGTATTGTGACAAGTACATCTAGATTAAGACTCGGTACATTTTTTCACTATCTACATTAATACCATATAGATAAAAATGTGGTTCGTATAGTAGGAAATACTGTTTGTTACACCTTATGTATGAAGTTTCCAGCTGCTAAATCTAGGAATTTATGCATGTAAATTTATTCTAAATTTGAGTGGGTGTTTTGATGGGATTAAATTCTGAAGGAAATAAACATACTTAAAATAAATAGTCTTTAGAGATTTTTTTTATTATTATATTATTAAAATGGTTTGACATTTTCAGAGCAAATATTTTCCTCAGTATTTTGTCGTTTCTGTTAGCAAAGCTGCATGCATTTGACTTATGAAAAAAAGTATTTGGTTTAGCCATGACACTGGAACTGCACGAAGCAGTTGTGCTTGTCTTGAGCACCTGCTTCATCATACAGCCCTTGGTTTGGAAAATCTGTTAGGGAGAGACCGAGCTGTACCGCTTCTGTTTGTGTTGACAGCGGTTCCACGGTGAAATGCTAATAACAAAACCCACATTCAGAGCTCAGAAGTCAGAAACAGATCATCTGGGTTTGCTTTAGCATTTTATTGTCCTTCTGATCTGACTTGTCTCATTCTTCCTGAAAGCGCAGATCTCCGAAGTATAGACACTTCTCTAAGCTGCTGTGAGTAATGTGTGTGATAGAAAAAGGGCCTTTTTGGTGGAGGTTTGGCTCTGCAAGTACAACTTAGACATGTTGCTGATCTTTGTGTGGTTTGAAATAGGCTCCTTTTTGCTGAAGACACTACTTTCTGGTGTGGGGTTTGGAAGTTTTGGTGTGAAGGTTTGTAGGACAGCATGGCTGTGTGTTCCCTGAGGCACTTCAGTCTGCTATTACTTCTACTGTGCTTTTCCTAAGATGTTGGCATGTAATTTTAAAAGTAGTAAAATTCCCTTTTTAAAATCTGTTTCTAATGTATCAGTAATGATATTTGTACAAAGGAGTTCAGAATAGGTTTAGGTTTTTTTGTCAAGCTTATTTTCTGATCAGCTCCAAGACAGGAGCTTGGGTTCATGGCTAAAATGACAAGCCTGGGGCATACTTGAGCTATTGGTTTTGTCTTCACTTTATTTCTTTAAGCAAATAGGTTCTTCCTCACATCATCTGCTGACACAGCGTGGTGACAGTAGATGTCTAGAGCAACAAATGGAGATTTTGGTAAACCTTTCTTTAAAGAGAGTGCTTTGAAACCCAAGTATTCTTAGAGTATCCTTTTTAACCAAATTGTGCTTAAAAGAACAGTCTAATAAGTCGTTAAGTGTTTTGAACTGGATTTGAGAGTGATGATTGCAAACTTTACTATTCCAGAGTTCCTTGCTTGGCAGTCATAGCCCATGGATTTTGTGTTTCTGCCAGTCAAACACCAGGCTTCAGCTGATGCAAAATTTATTAGCAAGTAGTTATACTGAATTGACTGTTTTCTCATTCTCTTACATCAGATCTAGTTGAACAGTAAATCTCTGCTGTGAAATGTTAAAACTGCTGTATATGAATGAAGTTATTAAAAATTAGACTAAAATCCACAGTTGCATTAAACTGGACCCAACAGTCTTCTAAATATATTCTGATTTTTTTTTTTTCCACAGTTGAATTGCTTTGTATGTGTCACAGCATCTCTTTCTGCATGGCAAGATAATTTTTTGATTTTTCTCTGCTTCTAAATGTGTGCTTTTTGTATCCTGCTTAACACTATAGGAATGCTAAGGAGAGTTAGGAAGAGGTAGTGGCCGTTATTATAATTAAACCCTTATAACATCCCTTAAGATTATTCAGTATTTTTATTAACATCAAATAGAAAATCAAGTTTTCGTGGTAAAAAAAAATTAAAAGAGGTGCACCATGACAGTGTAATGCACTCATGAAGTCGTGTGCAAGGGAGGAAGCCCTTACCATGCAATCAGAGGTAGGGTCATTGTGTGGAGAAAAGGCCTCGAGGCAAATTTCCTGTTACAACCAGTGCACACATTAACTTGTGCTGCTGTTGAATTGAGAGGTACTGTGGTTTTAATGGTTACCTAAGAGATCTGCAATCCCAGTGTAAAATATTTATGAAGTTGAGAAAACTGCACTAGATTTCTCCAGAAAGCATAGCATTAGTGAGAAATCAAAATTTATATTTTAATTTGTATACCTTATTTAATAAAGCAAAGATGTTGAATAAAAACTCTCTCCCCTACCTTCTGCCTCCCCAAATCATAAAAGATTTTATGGTTCTTATTGTTATGTGATTTAAAATCACGAAAGCACTTTTCATCTGTGCTTTCATCTGTGTTGATATTATTAATAATGGAGCTATGTAGCAGCATTACTAGAACAGCAGATAAATAAAAGTACAGACCTTTATAGCATCCTTCCCCAAATGTGCTTTTAGGAAAGAAAAATGTAACAAGGCTAACCCCAAATCTAGCATATCTCCTCTCTGTTGTACTTAAGCATCAGTCAGTTGGCCTTTTGAGCTGTAATGTCAGGATTTGCTGATAAATGAAATTAAACTCAAACTTTGAGTCTATTAGATTGCAGTCACAATAATATCAAATCAGAAGGAAATCTCTTTAGAGATAGGGGTGGGTTTTTTGAAAACAGTGTATTTCCAAGTACAGCTGCATAAATTGCTTTCTCTTGCTGGTTTGTGGGTGGTTTTGTTCTGTTCTGACTTTTTTTCCTGTTCTGAGTAGCAAGCTCAGCTCCTTGATCTGTAAATGGTTAAATAATTTGTTCTGATAATGTCTTACTGGCCACTTGCCTTTCACTCCCCTTCCATCTCCTTTCTGGGTGTTCCACCGCTTGTAGCTCCATACCCTGTGAGTTGATGGCTGGGTGCCGCTGGCTGCCCTGGCCTGCTGCAGCTAAGCCCCCAGGAGTCAGGCTGGCTAGCAGGGACTTGATGGGTGAAGGTGTGACTCTTGCTCCCTAAGCTGCCTGCCCAGTTGAGCCACCTCCTAGAGCAGCATTGTGGCCATTAGGAGCTCTGCTTTGAGAGGGCAGGTACAGAGTGACAGGGATGTATTCCAGCATGGCGGTTCAGAGGGGGCCACTGCAATACAGCATGTTGAAGTGTTGGGAGTGACATTGCTGTGTAATCACTTAGCAAGCTAAATATACAGTGTCATCAGTTAAAGTGTTACCAGGAATCTTGTTCTAGGTGAGCATAATAAAGATGAAGTTTGAGTTTAATAAAATACTGTATTCTGAAACTTTATATGGAGAAGCTGTGATACTGACAGAGGGCTCCAGTAATAATTAATATGACCAGGGCTGAAAAGCACAGTACTATTCTAATATTAATATGTATTTGTAGAATAAACAGTAAACAGCTAGACATAACAAGTGAATTCTGTGTGCACACACACTTTCTCTCAGGGAATAATTTTTATTCTTGGCAGTTTCTCTCTAGTGATCATTATTAAAAATCAGCATTTGTTTACAGTTTAAATTAGAGAATCAGGATGCAGGGAAGTCTGGTGCAGATATACAGGTATGTATACACATGTGCTCTTTTTCCTAAACAGTTGTTTAGCTTTCAGAAAGAGGTTCTGCTTTTTTACCACTTCTGTACTGGTCTGCTCATTAGTTGATCACTAAGTGAAACTAGGGTTTGGTTTGGTTGGTTTGTTTGTTTGTTTTTTCTTCTTTCACCATTTGCAAACTTCCATGAACATTATTACAGCATTGGTGGATAAGGGAAGTGAAGCTGATGTCATCTACCTGGACTTATGCAAAGCACTTGACACTGTTCTGCATGACATCCTTGTCTCTAAACTAGAGATACATTAATTTGGTGGATGGAAAACTCAGTAGATAAGGAATTGGCTGGATAATTGCACTCAAAGCGTTGTGGTCAAAGTCTCAATGTCCATAATATGACAAGTGGCATTCCTCAGGGATTGGTGTTGGGACTGGCACTGTTTAACATCTTTGTTAACATGAACAGTAGGATCTAGTGCACCCTCAGCAGGTTTGTCAGCAAATCCAAACTGAGTGGTGGGTTTGACACACTAGAGGGAAAAGATGCTATTCAGAGGGACCTCGACAGGGCAGGCCAAGTGCCAGGTCCTGCACATGGGTTGGAGCAATCTCAAGCACAGATACAGGCTGGGTAGAGAACGGATTGAGAGCAGCCCTGAGGAGAAGGACTTTGTGGTGTTGGTGAGTGAGCAGCTCAGCATGAGCCAGCAACGTGTGCTCACTGTCCAGAAGGCCAAGTACATCCTGAGCTGCATCAAAAGCAGCAAGGCCAGCAGGTCGTGGCAGGGGATTCTGCCCCTCCGCTCTTGTGAGACCCCAGCTGGATTATTGCCTCTAGCTGTGGGACCCTCAGTGTAAGAAAGACTTTATAGCAGCATTCCACAACATGCAGGGGCTACAGGAAAGCTGGAGAGGGACTGGTTACAAGGAAGTGCAGTGACAGGACAAGGGGAAATGGTTTAAGCTGAAGGAGAGGAGATTTGTATTAGACAGGAGGAAGAAATTCTTCCCTGTGAGAGTGGGGAGGCCCTGGCACAGGGTGCCCAGAGAAGCTGCCCCTGGATCCCTGTCAGGGTTCAAGGCCAGGTTGAATGGGACTTTCAGCAACCTGGGCTAGTGGAGATTGTCCATGCCCATGGCAGGAGGTTGGGACTAAATGATCTGTGAATCTACGTAAACTAGATATGAAAGTATAACTTCTAAAAAGTAAACTTCACCAACTCATGTAGTTAGCACACATGGTGAGTAAAAGAAATTTTTAGAAAAAAACACAGGTCTAGTTTAGAAAAGGCTTAGTAACCATTTTAATGCAAATACCTTTTCAAAAGCACTTCTACATTAATAAGAATTGTTCTTCCTATGCTTTATAGTTGGAGATTTGTATCAAGAGTTTTTGCTTCAAAATAGAGAAGTAGTGTTTGCTCAGCTTATAATGCTGAGGCCAAGCTGAATGTTGAAGAAATCTATTTCTTGTGCTTTTTTTTTTTTT
>VXBZ01009396.1:90068-128834 GCA_013399135.1 Heliornis fulica
TTTTTTTCTCCTCATCCCGTTGCTTGGCTATGTAATAGACATTTTAAGACCTTGGATACTGAAAATAATAATTGTTGATCCTATAAATCCGTCCCCATTTTCTCATACACACGTGCACACACTCTTGTGAGCAGTTTGTAATATTTAGGCATAGCCATGTGGATGTGCTTTGTCATATTAAAATCCATTGTAAAGGGAATCAATATACTTCAAGGAGATGAAATAGAATTTTTCTCTTTTGAATGAGATACTCTAAATGAAAATATGTATTTCTTGATTAATCCCACTAACAGAAATGTCTAACGCAAATGCTGCAGATATCCCACCTTCTCTGGGCTCTTGTCTTCAGAAGATCAGCAGTTTTACATAGATGCTGTTTTAGGGTGTGTTTTCCTTCAAGAGGAGTTTGGAAAGGAGGCTGATTACTTGCCAGTGTTCTCAAACTGATGAAAGGAAGGGACTCAGAGGCTTTTCTAACACACCTATTACCATGAAAATCTCAGATTGAAAAAGCTTTTACGCTTGATCTGGGCTTGAATTGGGCATCTTTGTCACTGCATCCTAAGGAATGTACCAGAAAATTAGTCTTTAGAAGTCCTGTAGTTCAGAATTTGCATTAGTGAGTATTGTTTTGTTTCTGCTGTGAACTCGGGACCCTTCTAAAGCTTGTTTTTCGGTAAAGAGAATTCAGGCCATTTGCTTCTTCTCCTCCTTTCTCATAATGCAGAAAGAAATATTTAAATAAAATGGAAATCCATAAATTTTAAAGTGATAAAGTTATTTTGGATCATACATTGTTCAATACCAGATGCTTTTAAGGTCTACATCTTTAGAAACATTTGGAAAGGATTAGACAATTGTATGTTTTTGGAGTGTGTGGTAGCTGGGTTAACCCATGGAGTGCATACACTGGGGTGTATGCTCTGCTCCAACACACAAGACAGTCTCTTCTAGTACCTCAAATGGGTTATGCAGTTTTCAGAAGCTTTTTAGAAGCCAGATACTGTGACTGGACCCAAATGTACACAGTTTGCTTAGTAAGAAAAGCATAAAGAAACAAAGAAAACTCATTCCTTGGAGAGCCATGGAAGTTTTGTAGTTGGGTCAAAGTGCTAACAATCAATTAGCTTCAAGTCTATAAATAGGAATCAAAGTTAGTAGAAAAGGCAACAAGAAGCAAGTAAGCAGGGAACAGCACTTTTTTGTCTGGTTTTGTAATACTGTTTGACTCTGGATTCAGAGTTTAAGGTCACAAGCCTTAGCAGTTATCTTCTTTGGCCTGCTATCCAGTTGCTCATTGACTTTCATCAGATTATTTCTACACTTATCCCAGTAATCTGTCCTTCAATGAAGCACTTTTGGAGTCTTGAAAACATCAATAGGCAGAAAAAACAGCATCTCTACTGTCAGGTAGCATCTGTGGGAAGTCAACCTCCACGTTAAAAGAAGATACCAGCTTCTTTTTGAATTTTCAATTACTAGCCATTAGGTCTGCTGAGGCCCTTTCCCGTGTTATTGCAACACCCATAATACCAAGAGTCTTTTCTTTGAAGATTCAGTTAGATGGTGCAGTTCAGAATGATCAATCTGTCCATCTCTCTAGGTAGAGCTCTTCAAGCATCTGGCTGTGTAGTGTCATCTTCTGTCATGAATTGTGGTTTGTTTCTAAGACCTTTCCTAACCTTTAGTTTTTCTCTAAAGGAAGCAGAACGTACCATAGCAATGCCATGTATGCCTCGGTGACACGGATAAAGACATGTTGATGCTAGGGTGCCATCTATGAAGATACTGCCTTCCTGCTACTTTAATGTTTTTAAACCCAAAATACAAATGAACTGTTTTGGGTAGCAGTCAGTTCCTGTTGAACTGCAGGTCCTTTGCAGTTCCTAATTTTTTTTCAGAGTCTAGATAGCTGACTAGACAAAATAACATGCAGATATTTTTATATATTGCTGGGTTTTTTTATATGAGTGCTTAGCTGGAAGTGTCTTACAGTGAATGCAAAAGTACATGCCTGTGAATGTAGACCATATTGGAAACAGAGATTTACTGTCCCAAAGTGTAATGCTTACTCAGTCATCTGATGAGATTTGAGCACTAAACAGTTTGAGAGGGATGCATAAAGCTGTTTTATTACAAGATGCTGTTATGAATTGTAGCAGCTTTCCTTATGGTATACTGCTGTTGCCAAACAAGTTGCATGAATGTAAGCAGTTTTATTTGTAATTACTTGCTTACATTTCCTTACAGTATTTGGGTTATAGCTGTTTGTGATTCCTAGTCCTCTGCTGGTGGCAGTCCTTGCATCCTGTTTAGTTCAGAACCACAAGATACTTTTAAAAACTGTTAGAAGAAAAAAAAATCTCTGTGGAGTATGTCTCTTGTACATGATACAGAATGGGTCTCAGATGTTTGAATATGTGTGTGATGGAACCTTGTCAAAATGGATGCAGAAAGCTTATACAGGAAAACTCCCTAACTCCCAGTTCTCTGTTTCTTCTTAATGCAGGGAAAAGTCAAGTAAGAGATTTCATTTTAGCTGAAGTTGAGCAAGTCCAGAAAATAGAGTGAGGAATTCACTGCCTTAAGAAATGGTGTTGAAAACACAGTACATGAGAAATTGGCTATTTTCTAAATTTTGGTCAAAGCTTCAAATTTACAGGCTGAATTTGAGACCCGCAAGTGTTCTTGACATGGCAGTAGAAGCAGTGCCTGTGTCTGATTCTGTTCTCGAGTTCTGTATAACTGCTGTCGTGGTCAGTGGTGCCAGTTAGCTGTTTTCCACATGACAGAAGTTGCCAATATTATTAGTTTCATATATAAGGTATTTACCTGAAGTAGATTACAAGGAAAGAACAGTTTGATCATCAGTGCTGAGATGTCTCCAGTGCAATTTGTCCAGTGCAATTTTTAAAGTCAAATTTTGGTCTTCTGTTGATACCCATGCAAGATACTTCCTCAGTTTCATACAATTTTTTCTTGTAAGACTTTATGAGCCAGAGGCAATGTTAAGTCTGATAATTAAAAACAACAAAACACAAACAAAGGAAACCCCCAAAAAAGCTTCCCTTCCCCCCCCGAGAACCAAACAACCACCAAAGCAAACCACAAAACTAAAAAAAAACCCAAAAAAACCCATCATGTTCATAAACTCATCCTCTCAAGCACACAGATCATTCTGTGGTGTTCCAGCTCAGTTTCCTAGCTTTTTTCTGTAGTTTCCGGTAAAATACTGTTTAAAGATGGCAGTTTAATCTGACATATTAACTCTTATAAGTATAATACTAATATTTCAAACTATGTAGTTACAGGACCAAAACCCCCCACTCTTATAAGTAATATTCCATTTGATTATTTGATTTCTTAGTGATTTCTAATTGTTTCTTGGAGTTTTTGTATCAATACAGGCATTTGAACAGTATGAAAGCAAAGCTAAATGGTACTTAATCTCTGTGGGAAACTATTAGCTTTGATGAAAATTATCTACAATAGGTTAAAAGTTTACTACAGGAAAAGTGATAATGTGGACATCGTTTGTGCCTCAGTAATCTTACCAGAGAACTGGAGAGATGCAGAGGGCAGTATCAGCTAGTTTCTGTTAGGGGGGTTGGGTCAGCTAAATTTGGTGCATTTGTATTTTTGCACTAATTTTATAATCATAGAATCATAGAATTTTAAGACTGGAAATGACCCCTAAAATCATCCGGTCCAACCATTAACCCACCGCCACCAAGTCTACCCTTAGACCATGTCCTCAAGCAGCGCATCTCCCCGTCTGTTAAACACCTCCAGGGATGGGGACTCAACCACCTCCCTGGGTAAAATTCACACACAGTTGCCTATGCATACACAAAACTTGTTCATCATCATCATCATCATCATCATGAACAAGTTTTGTGTATGCATAGGCAACTGTGTGTGCTCCTTTAACGTTCTTTTCTGAATTCTTACAAACACAAAAATAAAACTTCAAAGACATTATTACCAGTATCTGCTTCGAGCACTGAATTTATCAAGTAGATTGTTAATAGTATGAGGAATGATATATTGTTGCTGTAATGCTGTGTCTTCCAAAGTTAATGACCAGTTATAATTTCAATAATGAAGAATTAAAATAAGGTTAGAGTGGCTTATAAGACTGCCTACAGATCTAGCAGCAGTCTAATTAGAAGAGAGAACATTAAATCCGAGGGCCTTGGAAATATTTATTATCCAGTATTGATAGAGGACTAAAGTCCTGTACTTGCAGTTGGGATTGTTTGAATGTGGACGATTCAACCTGCACACCACACAGAAAAGTGAAATGTTATTTGCTCTCTGAAATCACTGTGTACACAACAGATTGTGGTTTTAGATGTCTTCAGTACTTCCGTGAGGTGATTCTGTCTTGTTGACTCAGTGCAACAATCTCTCATCTCTGTTTGCCCGTCTCTCCACCATTTCTTAAGTAAAACAAACCTGTGTGCTTGTTTTTACTATTAACAAGCTGTCACGGCCCTTCAGTAACGTGTATTGGCCGTGCTGGGGTAAGAGCAGCGCAGCCACACAGGTGAGCTGCTGGCTCGCTGTACTGCGGTCGTTCCGGACACGTCCCCTCCCCGTGGCTGTACCTTTGCGAGACACTGTTCACAGGTAAGGCTTACCTGGGTTTGTAGAACTGGCCTGTGAAGGAAACATCTGTCCTCCAGGACAGTGTTCAGCTTCAAACCCCAAGAAGCTGCTGTGACACGTTTTCCATACCCTTGCGTTGCCCCGAGTGTCGTTGCAGGGGTGGGGATGTGGAAGTGCCCTCTCCTCCCTCAGGTGTTTGCCCAGGTGGAGGCTGGGGAGGCTCCGTTACAGAGAGGCATCGGGAGGTTGGCAGCGTGGAAACGGGGATGAGCACTGTAACACAGCACTTCCTTGAACTTGGGTTTTCATTCTGTGTAATCCAGAAGGACTGTAAGTGAGAGTATATTTGGAATAAGCAGGTTCTGTGGTTATCAAATATGTCAGCCTTGCTTTTTGTGTTTGTGCGTTGGCTTTGTAACTCTCATAAGCTGTTATTGCCTGACAACTCCTCCATCTTAAATTCAGTCTCGGAAATTCATCTTTGTCCTTCATTTTTCTGACAGCTTAACAATGTTATAGCTAGATCCAAGTATTTCTGTCCCACACAGGGAGATTTCTCTGCAGGTTGTTGGTTTTTTTGTGGACAGAAAAAAAGGCAGAACAGTCCTTGTTAATAAAGTTCCTCTGAAATACTGTTTTAGAGTGAATTTTCTGTTGATCTGTTTCCTCATATTTTCTACAGCTCAAAAAACCATAATGGGACAGAATTTATCCATTTTTTTTCTCCAGTTTCTCACTGCTGACAATCTCAGTATCAAGTTTAAGAAAATGTATGCCAAAAAAAAAAATTCAGGAGTGTGCCATTCTATCCTCTTACCATACAGATAGGATGTGTATAAAACAGAAATTGGGCATTCCAATGTGTGATGATTGTCTGTAGAACAGGATGGGAATGAATGTGCATGGGAACAACTTGGACTAGAGTGACACGGCTGGTAGAAGAAGCCCAAAATTAAGAGGTGATTTTCACAGTTGTAATATTGTGGTATAAAATACACAAATATTGTTTAATAGTACTGATTCTGGTACTGAATCTGAAGTATCAATTTGCTCAGCTGTGGAGTAGGAGATCATGAGAATAGGATTTTTCTAAATTCAAATTTGTTTTCCTGAAAATTATGATTTTCTTCACATACAGTGGTATTGAATGATATTCTAAAACCATTTTAATTATCCCAGCATCACTATTTTTGTATCCTCATTGTTTGTGCTGTAGTTGGAGAGGGTGGAGAGCTGATACTCTATTTCTCTCTTTCTCCTTGTATCTGTCTTCCAGATAACAGAGAAATTCCAGTGTTTAGTGTGTTTATCGGGCATGGGAGACGTCTATACTTGTGTTCACACCAGGAATGTGCAGCCACTAAGTACATGTCTTAAACTGATAGGGATTTACCTTAGATTCTCTTCATGTGACATAAGTAACGTTCTGCAAGACAGAAGATGCAGTTGCATATCAAAAACCCGTTACCAAAATGCACAGTAAGTTTCCACAAAATTGTTGAATAAATTAAGTCCCTGGACGTGTTTATGGTGCTTCTTCAGAAGAGAAATTAAATTCTGTGTCTCAGGAGTTCATATGACTATTTAGCAAGGAAACAGACTTATAGTTATTGGTAGCAGCAGTGAATATCAAGTGTGCTTTTTTAAAATAAGAAGCCTTGTACCTAATATGTTTAAAGCCTACACTATGTCCAGCAGTGTAATTTCCTGAGAGCTGTGCTTACACAATAAGCCTGAAAAAGCCAAATTATTCAGTTTAAATTAATGCCATTCATATGTAATGAGATGTTTAAAATAAGTGCTTCATTTATTGTTTGCTCATGTAAAAGAAATTCTCCCCTACAAAGGCAACATATCTAAGAGGCCTTTATCTCCTCGGTTTTCAAGAGAGAGGGTGAAGTTGAGCTTAAGTCTCTGCACAAACTTCACTCCCCTACAGCCTCTTTATTAAAAGATATTCTACTGTCAGCAGCTCTGCAAAGAGAATGTTGTGGTTTAATTCTGCATGTGATCTTTGGCAGCTGCAACATCCCTCCTCCTCTTCCCCCCCAAAACTAGGAACACCTGAAGGAAATCAGCAGTTTGAGCAGTAAGGTAGTGAGCAGACCCTGGTGCATAGAGGGGAGCTGTGAATCCTTGTCCTTTAGCTTCCAGCCCTTCCACTGGCAAACAGCTTTGTACGGACTGTCTGAAGTTTCTGATGAGTCAGTGCTGTAAATTAACATACGGTGCAATCTGAAATGTAGATGAGGGGAGAGAGGGCACTTGTGGAAAGCAGCTTCTCGTCTTATTGTCAAGGAGACTGTTATGCTCAAAGTTTTATATTTCTGCTGGAATCTAGATATTTTTGGATATGCAGGTGGTAAGGTTTGTCTGTCAAATTTTCTAGTTTTTTTTTCTCTCAAGGAATCATTTGCAAAAGTCTTCAGCAAAATATTTTTAATGCATTTTTGAGTTTTTGGGGTTTTTGTTTTGTTTTCTCTGCATTCATTAGCCAATTACATTATTTTCTCACGGTGCTTGTCCTTTCTTAAGGACACCTAACCTGTGCCCAGTGATAATGCTACACAGATAAACGCTTTTAAAATCCCAGAATTCTTCTCTAGTGAAGCTAGATGAAGTAGCAATAGCTTCAGTATTGGAAAGGCAGGGTAAATTGAGAGCTATGAGGATTGCTATGGAACAGAGTTACCAAGATAAAGAGAGTAAGCAAGGCAGGAGCAGTGGCGGATAAAGAAAGTCAGGAATGAGTATGGGCTTTAGGGTGCTAACTCTGGACAGAAGCAGTGAGAAAGCATTAGCAGACCTTTTAGAACTAGCTTTTATTTGGAAAGTCTTATCAATAAAGTGTAAAAGAGGCCATCCCCACCGAGGTGGGAGCTGGAAATCAGGCTTTGCAAAATAACCCAGAAGAAGGTAATAGGAAAAGCCTGTGTAAGGTGATACAAGTTGGAATTGCTCTGCACAGCCTGGGAGCAGCATCTGGTGGTGGGGAGACGTGGTTGGGGTTTGCTACTTGCCCACATAGTAGGATTGCTATGGACAACATAAGAATAGATCTGTGGGCAACCCATAGCATGCCTGAAGGTGGAGGCAGTACCCTGAAGCTGCTCAGCAACATCTGTACTTCAGTGGCAAAGGCAAATGCTGCTGTAACCTCTTCTAGCATCGCACTCTGATGGATCCTCTTCTGCTACCTGCAGTGTGCTCCCACTTTGGGTGGTAGAGTCCATGCAAACTGGTGGTGTGTTCAACAGCTTGGGAAGCATTATCAGTCAGTGTCATGAAAAGGACATGAAGGGCAGGGTGTGTTCCCAGACATGATCAAGCCCAGAAAAAACTGTAAGTGGTGGTGGCAAATACATTGGATGTTCATACTTCTGATGCTTTCTCTGCTTTTGCTGCTTAGTGCACACAGCACAGCTTAATGGTGGCTGAAATTTATATTATTGGTGGTTTTATTTACCTGAAGGTGATGTGACTGAACTGCTTTTAGCAATCCTCCCTTTCTTTTTCAGCTTGTGAGTTTCTAATTTAACAGGAGCTAATGAGCTTTTTCAAATGATCCTCCTGCTAGCTCTCTTAAATTGTCAGCTGGCCTTTTGTGTTAATGTGGAAAAAATGGTTCAAAATGCCTTTCCTAAAAACTTAGGAAATTTTCCTCTGCTACACAGGCTTTTTAGTGGTTCTTGAGTTCAGTGATGTCCTTTACGAAGTATTTAGACTACAAATATAAATACTATCTTTAGTTTTGTAATATAGATGGAGCTGACTCACTCAAGGGGAGAAGGCCTCTTAAATTCATATTATTGTTTAATATTTCAAAAAGACTGACTGAAGAAGAAAAATCAGTGGTCTAACTGGGACTCCCTCTGGGATGCAGTCATAGACAAGTCCATATTTATATCAGATACCTAATGTTCAAGACTTCAGAGTAACCCTTGCCACAATAAACCATTTTTAGCATGGTGGGCTCTGTCAGAGAGGTACCAGAGAAGGCACTGCCGGAGAGAGGAGGCCCGAGGCACCGGCAGATCACTTGCCCAGGGTCCACAGCCCGCACACTGCTGTGCTGAGGCCAGTTTTGCAGGAGTGGATGGCCTTGGTGCGGGCTGTGGGACAGGTGAGTGGTTGCTGGCATCTTGGAGAGCAGTTCCACCTAAGTAAGTAGAGTTTAGGAAAACACCTTTCCTTATTAACTGTGAATTAACTGGATCATTAAGTAGAATTTAGGAGGAATGCTAACATGTTGAACAGAATCACATGTTTTGCTAGCGCTGTTTTTCTAGGTTTTGTCAACCAACAATACATTAATATTATAAAAGATTGAGGAATTAAAATAGCAAAATATTCTGAAGTAGGTATGCTGATTCCACTTCCATGTCCCTGGATGTTCAGTTTGTAGGATAGATATCATTAGTAAGTGGCATACTAAATTGCTAATACATTAAAATGCTCTGAATGTACAAGCTGATCCACTAGAATTGCTCATTGGCAAAGCACTGATTGGAAGACAAGTTTATTTTTCTTGTAGCCAGATGAAGTTTCAACACACCCTGCTGACAGGTGAAAAGTCTGTGATCTTTATATTATGTGGAGATTATTTTTGGGGAGTGGGAGGGTGTCCTATTTTCCAGAACAAATCATTATTAAACTTTTAAAAGCCATTTAGAACAATTAGAGACCAGAAAAAGAAAAATCACACGAAGCAAAAGGTCACATAGAAGTGAGTAAATGAAATGCTGAAGATGTTTTTACATCAATATTTTGTTACTCTATCAACCTCAGAGATTAAGTCTTGGGTTTTGGGTTGGTTTTTTTTTTGTAAGGACATTATGAGCTGGGAGCACATTGTTTAGCAGGATAAAGCTAAGGATTCAGTTAGGGTTTGTAATTTATTGTATAAATTTCCAAGTGCATTTAAAAATTCACTGTGTACATGTGTAGTGATAAGCAGCTTAAAAAACTGTGGAAATTTGTACTGGGCAGTTGTCCTGGTTCTGGCCAGGATGGAGCTGACTGGTAGCAGTGCAAAACAATGGTTTGGGGGACGGGGGGGTGGCTGGGGGATTGGCTATAAATAAATAAATAAATGGTTTTGAGGAATACGTTTACAAATGTGGTTTATGGAACTTCAGTGCAGATTGAAATTACTCTGTTGTAACGGAGTACTCTGCTGAGACCAACAAATAGAGAGGTCTGGGGTTGACTGGAGGCAGAGTTCTGTGTGGTGAGTTATGTGCTCTGTGTTGGACGCAGCAGGCAGTGCTTGCGCTGACTTGGGGGGATTCCAAGTTCCTCTTGTGGCATCATCTTTCCCCATTTAATTTTTTTTCCCCCACAATCCTTACTTGTCATGCCTGTGACTGACCTCAGTGAGATTTCCTTCAGACTGGTAGTACCTTGCTTACTGGGCTATAGCTAGAAGGCTGCTTTTATTTTCTTTCCTTTTAAACCCTTAATAATTAATAGCCATGGAGTATCTTAGTTCACTGTAAAGAGCACCCGTTTTTATTTTTGTGGTTTTCATTATGACATCATTAATTCTTGCTTACAGTGATGTTGTGGCTGTTTGGCCACCACTATTTTTCATGTTTACTTTGCAGCTCTCCTGCACTGGGGCTGTGTATAAAGCAAGTGTCACTTTGCTAATGTGAAGTGAAATTTCATGTCAGCAGGACAATCATATGCTAAGCGTGGCTTTATTTGTTCCAGGAGAAGGTAATATATTATTCTCCTAGGTAGTGTACAAACATTTGAAATGTATTAATAAAGGAACTTTTATATAAATCTGTAAGATGCAGATGACATTTTTCCTCTGCATTAGGATTGTTACATGCTAAGAGTAATTTTTCAACCATGAGTCCCCAAAGTACTGTGCCAAAAATGCATTGTATGGTAGTTTGATTTATGTAATTGTGTTTATTATTTTGTACAGACAACACACCTTCAGAAAACAAGTATGATGGTACTTTCCTATAATGAGCATTTATTTAATTAGAATGTACAATTTGCTTTCAGAGCTTTTTGATTAGAAAAGAAAAGCAAACTGATTATCATGACTATAAAATTATTCGCTCCCAATTTTATTAACCAGTAGATAATCCAGGGCACTTTAAGGTGCGATTCTTTTTTTCATCTTTTTAACAGGCCTCTAAATGATAATGAACTTGTCTTGATGTGCATGTTAATTTGTGGTGAAAGGTGGTAAATGAGAAGAGTTACCCAAGATTTAAAGTCTAAGGAAAACAACTTGAAATGCATTTACTTTGTCTTTTATGTGGCTGAAAATGATCTAAAATGGAAGACAAAGACTCAGCCGAGTGCTTAAGAGTGAAAAATGTTTACATTTCAAGTAATTTGTATTACTTCTCCTGAAGAGAAGAAAACCTAAGATTATATATGTTGCACTGATGTACCAAATCCTATTTAAATAATTATGAGATGTTTGGATTTTGTTATTTTTTGTCTTACTATAACTCACATATTATACCATTGGGATAAATTATGTTGGTTCATTCCCATTTTACAGACAAAGTGCGTGAGAAAAAAGATTAAGTGAGTTGCTTAGGGGCATGAATAACATTGTGAGCAGAAAAAGGGGAAAAAAATCTCTGCACTTAGATTAGTAATCCATTTTTATTTATATTAGCTTAGATTTTCACTGTTGGAATTTTCCTTCCTTGTCTACTGTCTATGCAGCACATATTCTTAACTAATCAAAATTATTTTGATTCTAAGCAAACTTCTCTGATTAGTGGAACTTCAAGCCATCCATCACAGGGGAGAATTTCCCTTCAGTTAATTCCATGTGTCTTGCCTTCATCTAATTTTCTAGTGTTTCTGGCAAATACATATTGCCTTTATCCATCACGGAAATGTAATAATAATTCAGAAAAAGTAAAGCTTTGAGTGCTTTATTTATTGTTACAAAATAGAATTTAAAAATATGAAGGTGAAGTCAAAGACATGCTTTTACTGGGTTTTATTAACATAGGAATTACTCATGTTCAAGGAGTTTGACAGCTTTATTAATATAATTTATTTAATAAAGAAGTCTGACACTGCTGGATCGGAGAGAACAAAAGATAGTCAAAGAAATGCGAAAGGTAGGCTTCCAGAGACACAATAGTGAAGGCTGAGTGAGGACTCTCATGCTTTAGAGATGAACAGTAAAAGTAAAGGAAAAGGAAATTAAAGGAAGAAGCGAAGAAAAAAACGAGCTGAATTTGCTAAAAAATTTTAAGAGTCGTCTAGCTCAGACTTATGAGAAGGAATAAGATCTCAGAAGTCAGTGATAACCATGGCTTTCATTGTGAATCAAAGCCCATTTTGTCACTGTGGTGACTTCTCAGGAAATCCAAATGCCACTTGACTGAGTCTGTTTTAAGAAGCCATTTGCTGTTCTGGCTAAACCCTGTATCCCCTATGCAGGGTCTTTTCCAGAGAGAGGTTTTTTTGTCGATTCCCTTCTAAATGAAAACTTACCACATCACCATTACAGTAATACTGTAATGGTGATGTGGTAATGGTACCCATTCCAGAAACCCCAACAGCTCCCATTCCCCAGTAGCAGCTGTGACTGCAAATGATGTTCAGCTACATAATCGATACCAGAAAATGCACAGGTGAATATTTTGTTCAGGAGCCTGTAAAAACTAGTGAGAGATGCTCTGAGTGAAGCTAAATGTTCTATATAAGTAAGCATTTTAGTGGCACTTTTCTGTGAGCAATGTATGTTCTCACCTCTCTTATGAGACATTTGGTGATGATTTCTTCCCATTCAGAATAGATGTAGCAAAATCAAGAAACCTAAGCCAGAGTCCTCCTTTCTCATGCCCTTTACGTTGTAATTTGTAGTTTCTCTTCTGGTCTGACAAAAACCTTGTTACTATTGCAGCTTGGAGGTGCCATTAGTAAGTTTAGGTCTACTGTCTTAATTCAAGGCACATCTGGTACCATCTAGATACAGTCCTACCTTTGTTTTGAAATGTGTGGAATAGAGTTTTCAGTTCACAGCAGCCAATAGCTAATAATTTCTTGGCTGTGAGACTATGTCATGGTGAAGCTGATGCTGTTCTAGCAGGCTACCAAAGTTAGGTTTCTGGCCAAGTACTGAGCTGCCTCCCTTGAGGTGTTGAAAAATACCCTTCACGTTGTATGCTGTTGATCATTATTTGTGTTTTCTGATGAACTGGACCAATAGACTGGAATTATGTGGCTGTTTTTTCCAGTCTTTCTTATGATGGAATTGTATTTTCTTTGTGCTTGCAGTTTTCTGATGGACAGGACTAGGACCATTTCAGACAAACGTGCTGTGGCTGGTCACAAAACAGTTATTTCTACACAGTGTAGTGTGTGTCCAGTTATGAAGTTAGGCAAAATATCAGCTCTGAGTAGATAATTAATCTGAATGTAGACTAAGCTACTGTATTCCCTATTTTTATTTTATGCCAGGGTTTATTTTAATTCTAAAGCAGGAGTGGAGCTTTGCACAGTGCTTGGTACCATACCTCCCAACTTGAAGGGATCGCAGATTAGGGGACAGAGAGCCAACTGCCAGCATCACACTCTTACCATTTCAGCTGGACTCTTCCTGCCAGGAACTCAGATATTGCCATACATAAGAAGGATTCACATCAAATTGAATTCCCTTTAGATTTTTTGTGTATGTGTGTGAAAATGCAATTCACAAAGCTGAGTCACTATAAACTCCTATTAAAACTTTTAAATCTAATTTTATGTATATGCTGATGCATAGAGTGTTGGTGGCCTTAATTTTTTTTCATAATAGGAAAATGGTTGGAGAGATAAAACTATAAGCTGTAACAGATCAAGCAATGGCAGGTGAGGATTTTGTTTCCCAGTAGATTCACCTCCCTTTCCCATTTTCAGGCTGAGAAATCAGTTAGAGGAGGCTTGAGAGGAGAGAGTGTGGCTCATTGATAGGGAGGATTTTGTGCAATTTATGGAGAGAAACTGAAAAAGTGCTTCAACAAGTGAGGAAAAACAAGGGGAATGAGGAGAATAAACTGAGGACTAGGAGTAGATGTGTCTTGGGTCTGTCCAAGCGTTCCTAGGTGCTGGGATTTCAGCCCTGCTGGACTTCACTTAATAGCTCTTTGCTGTGAAAAGTAGTCTTGCTAAACAAGTAGTTAATAACTCCAAAGGAAAAAGAGCTAAGCTGACAAATACTGTCTTTATAGGCATACAGAGAAATGAGTGCTTTGTTGTAAGAAATGTGCCATATCTAATTTGTGATCTTCCTTGACAAAGCGACGGTCTAGGAAGGTCACTCTCAAAATGAGTGCTGTCCTGTTGTCATTACTGCTTATTGTACTGCAGTTCGTAAGGCTCCTTTCCTAATGTAATTTTACTTATAAAAGAAATGGAGTAGGCTATTCTTGAAATTAGATTAATGGAATAAAACAGATATCATGTTCTTGAATTTCATGGTATTGCCAGGGTTTGCCTTTAGTTATACTGGAAGAACAATTAGGATCTTTAATAATTTCATCTTGATGAAATCTCTACCACCGAAGCTTGACTAGAAAACATATAACACTTTATTTTTTGTAACTGAAGATGGTGTTCTGGTTGCCTGACTTTATAGCTAAAGAAAAGGAAGACTCCAGGTAAGCTATATTGACTATAACTGTATCATGCAAATGAGATGAGGGAAATTTACCCCTACATGCTTGTTCTTGTACAATACCTTTAAAATTCTTTAAGAGGAGTGACGATTGAACTTACTCTATTAAGAAATTGCATGGTGTATTTTCTCTTTGTGCTTTCTTTTTCCAGAATATTTTCCCTGTGCATTTTTGCATTTAGAACATGTTTGATTTTGAAATGGAAGCCTAAAGGTTTTTCTGACGAGTTGCTGGGGTCTATTAATTTGTATGGTTCGTTTGTGCTCTCCATAGGAAAGCTGAATTTGCTGGTGCATACTTTGGCTGCATCAGAAATGCAGTTATATTTTAAAGTGATATCTAGTCCCTGTATTATTTTTTCTATCAGTGTCAATGTATTTGGAAGACTGAGTCTCTGTAAGGTTGAAAAGAGTCACTTTAGGAAATAAAAATAAATTGTATGTAAAAAGTTTGCGAGGGGAAGCTTCAGTGCCTTGTGAAGGCTGTTACAGGAGTACTGAGGGGAGGAGAGGAGCTGCTTAATACCGACTCTTCCTGTAGCCTGTCAATTTATTCATGCAGTGGACCTTGCAAGCCCAATCCACAGATGCTATTTTCTGCTCCTTACTGAATAAAACTCAGTGCTGGGTCCTGAGTGTAAAGATTAATTAGTCAGTGAGTGTTAAAGGTCTGTTAAAGCCATTATGGCATATGTCCACGGAGACAAATAGGGGCTATAAAACATTGTGTTCGAAACCTAATTTTACATGTGTATTTTTCATTAATAATAATGATGGTAGTAATAACTATAGTCTTTCCGTCGTGAAAGCTCTCAAAGGACTAAATGCATAGTGCAATGCATACTGCCTAGGAAGGATCACGCTCTCCAGCACTGAAATGCAGCCTTTCTGGAGGCACCCTTCCAGTCATGTAGAGCTCCAGTTATTCTTGGCCCTTGTGCAGACAAATGGGCAGTGCTGGGCATCTGAGTAAGCATTTTTTATTGAAAAAAAAAATAGTTTCCTGAGTTGAGGGTACTATAAATACATGTCACTTTGTTGAAAACAGTAGCCAGTGAAGTGTATGTAGTTGTGTATATTTTACTATTGTAGTTTCACTTGATAAACATCATCTTTGTTGCCCTCCTTTAGGTAAGCTCTGAGTTGCAACGTTGAGTGTTTGACTGTTTATCAGAATTGTTTAGCTACTGGCATTAGTGGGAACATTTTCTGGTAAATAGAGGCATATGCATGAGATGGAAACATTCCTGCTCATTTCTCTGGACTGAGCAGTAGCTGTTCTGAGTGCACTGCAAATGAACGTGCGTTTCTAGCTGCTTTAAACATGGGGAACTCCTCTCTTCCCGGTTTGCAGCCTTCTGTGGGCTTTTGTAGCATTCTTGTATATGGGTTTTGCCCTGTTCTTTGAAAACTTAAAAGCACTTCAGGTGAGGGAATGATGTGGTGTGCCCTCTCTTACAGTGACAGCTGTTCGGAGCGTAGCTCTAGAACACACGTAGAAGCATTCCTCCTTCCCACAGCATGGGATTGAAATGGGGAACGGAGTCCCTATAGATGCTTCCAAAATATGTTGTGGATTTGTGTATGCCGTTAAGTCCAGCTGTATAGAGCTCATGTGATTAACATAGGCCTTGCTTACAAAACTAAGTAGACAGAATCAATATAGATATCTACTCACTCTGGTTACAAATGGAAAAAAAAAGTCAACATGATGGGAAGGGAACTTCCTCTTCTGGGATGGACACCTGCATTGCCTGGTATGTTTGTCACAGAGCCATGCCTGCATCAGAAGATGCCAGGTTACGTAGTATCTTCTAAGTAGAAAAGGATGACACTATCTTTGTCAAACCAAAGGACTGTCAGGTCAGATTCCCAGATGTTTGTCAGGATGCTTTCTGGTCTCCTTGTTGCATATCGATATTTTTTGTTTCTCTCCAGTAATGGAGGAAATGGCTTGCCTTCAACAGGGTTTGCATGAATGTTCTGGTGATTCCTCCTGTATCTTACATTGCCTCAGTCCTGTAGTTTGCAATAGAAACTTTGTCTTGTTCCTTCAGGAGCAACAGTAAGCTATTGTTTGAGCTGTTGTGTTGATGTCAAACCTGGAAAGCATGGACAGGAAATGCCAGGATGACAATTTATTGAACAGGCTTTCAGCACAAAGATAACTGCATAAAAATAGAGATGATAGTTGTTTTAATTTCTGTGTTAAAAGAAGCCATGGTGCAGTAAGGAAAAATACCCTTTCTTCTTGGAGGGAAGAGGAAAGAAAATCATTTCAACTCAGTGGCTCTTACCAGATTTCTAACAGCAATTCCATAATTAATAACTAATTATATGAATGTTTGGGAGCCTTCATGGATAGTCATACTGGAGGCTTTGAGAATTTAGCACTCTCTTAAGAAATTGAATTAATCACTCACTTTAGCCATGTATTTATATTAACTAGTGAATGAATGAAGTCAAAGGGCTAATAGATCTAGTGAGTGAAGCACTTGCTTTTCGGCTGTAGGTCAAGCAGCAACCGCAGATCTCCAAGGAGCACTTATCCTGGAGACAACTTGGTTTCAGTGTGCTGAAGTGACTGACAGAGCCAGGGGTATGACTGACAGCTGTGCTTTTTGGACCTCATCAGAATACCTAATGCCGCTTGAAACCCTCTCAGAATATTTCACAGCTTGTAACAGAAGCTCAGTAACAGAGGTATAATCTCTTAAAATAACAGTAGTTTATAGAAACATACTTAATTCTAACATAGTTATCATTGTAAAGGCTTGTTTATTTTAGGGTCCAGTTCTTTTTTGAAGTGTCTAATTTTACTCCTATGTCTAATTTTAATTAAATCGCGTATGAGTTGAGTGCCACAGAAGATCTTGTGAAGACTTTCAGTAATTCAGAATATTTTGGACGCCTCATTTGCCTTTCAGTGTGGCAATCTGTCAACAGTACCCTAGAAAAATGGATGTGTTAAAATTAATACTCATGCATGACAGTTTTTTCAGGTATGTGCCAAGAGGCATGCCCATAATTCCTTAGTTGCATTTATGATAATGTTTCCCTACAAATATTCAAAAGAGTTAGAGACTGTTGCAATTTGGGCAACAGATTTTTTAGTTTACATAGAAAGGGCAATCCATAATCAAAGCCAGCAAAATTAGAAAATGCCTGTTGATAGTAATAAGGTTTGATTTATTTTGGGGCTTTTTCAGTACATCCCCATATCACTCCATATTTGTTGCAATTAATTTATTTGTATTGTGATGTAGATGTATACATTTTATTAGAGATTAGAGAAGGCGGTGCGAGCTGTTGCCTGTTAAGATGTGAGTGATCATATGCAGCAGAAGAGGAAAGTACTCACAGTATGTAGGGCAGGGTCAAAATGTGTTTGCAGTTTGCAAACAATAGGAACAGTAAAAGTTTTTATCAATAAATGTTTCAGGGGGAAAGCAATGTTTTAGTAATCTCAGCCACCAAGGACTGAGAGGAGGCAGCAGTGTTCTTTGTAGATGGATGGCGATACCACATTGTGGCTTTTTCATCTTCCTAAGCTTCTAAACCTCCCTTTCAGCCTTTTGCTGCAAAACTAGGCTTGAATGTTTCATTGTGTGCATGTAATATGAATTCGGTTCTTCTAATATTTAGTCTTCTCACCATTTCATTGTTTGACTGTGCTTTTTTATAGATACTAGCCATTTCACTTTTACTGGCAAAATAAAAAACATCTTAATGATGCACATATTGTATAAATCGTGTGAATGGTTCATGTCTAGTGTTAAAAATAGTGCTGTCATTAACAACAGAAAGTGCAGTGGAGTGGTGGATCCCGTATACTTTATGTGTGCTTGGTTCATACGTGGGGAGTAGCGACTAACAAAAGGCAGTAACGATGTATAATTTAATGCATACAGTATGACTAGAAAATAGAGTGCCACAAGTTTCATCTCAAGTTAGGCAGATATTTGCTGGATTCTTTCTAAAACCCTTCACAAATACTACAAATGCAGGTTGTGAATGTAACGTTGTAGGGTAGTAATTTCTTACACCGTAATTTTGTTTATAGTGCTACTGATTAGCAGGTTCACCGCGGTGGCTCAATACACGGCTTTCTGTGGAGGAGACGTTTTGTGGAATAGCAGTGGCCAACAATTACTCATGCCACAGTTTTTTTGTCATTTTTATATGGGTATCATTTAGTAACAGCAATATCTAAATTAGCATTTCAGAGTTTTTTCAGGCTAGGTGATTTTAACTGCTTCTTGTCACATGAAAGTCTGAATCTCCTTCACAGCGTAGACCCGTGCGGTGTAGGAAACGACAGTAGGGAGTCTGAACCTGAGAAATATGCCTCCTAATGAGGGGTGTAACAACGTGGACTTCTTCAGGGTGATGGCATCCCCTGGCCTCCTCACCTTCCCCGTGTCCCCTCTCCTCCCATGAGACGTGCCTAGCAGGTAGAGCCCAGCATAGAGGGATTGGTGCCACAAATGCACGAGAGGCAGCTGTGCAGTCAGGAGCTACCTGTGCAGATGTCCAAGGGACTGCATGAGGCTTGGTAGTGGACTACCCCAAGCCAAGAGGGCTCACCTGTTTCTTCATGAAGCTCCACTAGTCACAGCTACTCCTGAATGGGTGAGAACGGACTTGTTCAACCCCAAACTTGCCAAGGGGCCCTGTGGACATCCAGGTCCCTGGGGCACTGTGTCAGGCTCAGAAAGGCCCTTCGTTTGCAAATCCAAAGCCAGTATTGAATCTCAGTGGTAACTGGATGGAACATACCCCTTGGCTTTGGCCTCCTCAGGAACATTCAGGTGCTGGGGCCCGTCATGGCTTTGGAATCAATCTTTGACATATGTCATAGTTGTTAAAGTAGGTATTCATACAAAATAATAAATTTGTGTAGTGTTCAACTTTTCTGTAGCTGTCTGTCAGAAAGTTCTGAAGTGGATTTCTTTAAAGACTCCCTGTCTCCTGAGGAAAAGGGGATAAGGCAGTGTGTCCCTGGACAGGATCTATGACTCATTATGTCAATCAAACTCCACTTCAGAGGGGAATAAAGAGATTTGTATCTCAAAGCTGTGCATAACGACTTCTCGGCTTTTCATTTCATATTTATGAGCGGTTTACTTTGAAGTGTTTATCAGGCAATACGCAGAAACATGAGAGAGCATTGCCTGAAACCATGTTCAAGTGTCTAATCTGTTAAATGCTTGCTGAGCAGGCTAGTTCATCAGTGCATGCAATGCAAAAAAGAGAAAAAAATAAACTTTCTGGGTTTTTGAGGTTTTTAAGCAGAATCTTTATATTAACAATATAAAAAGGATTAATAATGCCAAGCATTTTGAAATAAATGTAATATGTGAAAGTTACAAAAGTTGGCGATGTTCTGTGTTAAGTAGATAAATAGTTCTTTGCTTGAAATGAAGCTTGACAGCACTTAATACCAAAACTATACAGTGCCACATCTGCTCTGAAGACAGGAGCATACAGTGGCCACAAGATTCTCACTGTTAATTTTGAAGGCTGGAGGCATTTGTGAAAGCAGACTTCTGTAGGGTTTGTTCTCCCCCTCCAAAAAGGGCAATTTGCTGATAGGAGAAGTGTTACAAGCTGATAAAAGAATAGCAGTGGCAGTAGTGGCATTAGCCAGCAATGGAAACACGTTTTGGGCAGTGTTGCCCATCTGCTGTGTGCTGTGCCTGCAGCGGAGCTCTGGAGAGGCAAGTGTGGGTAAATAGGTCAAAGATAAAGAGCCAGAATTTTAGGTGAAATGGAAACAAAAGGAGGGAGCTTTTCTCGTTCTGATACAGCTCTGGTGGATAAGCTGGAAGAGAGTGTATGCCTTTGGAGCACTGCTTCAGTTCCTTGCTCACAGATTTCTGCCCCCAGTCCCATGAAGTCAGGCGTTGCTCCTTCTGGCTGCGGGTGACTGGTGGAGCTGGCGGGTGGAGTGGAGGACATAGAGACCATGGTGCTAGCCAGGCACTCCAGCACGCAAAGCCATGTGGGAAATCCCCATTGTGAGTGTCCTCAGTGCACAGTGCTAACCTGGGTGGGCAGCTCCTGAGGATGGTACCTGGTGGTACAGCTTGGGCTGTGCTTGTTTTTAAAATCCATTTCCATTCACAGCTCATTTTCAAACATACTCTTAGGTATTAGTAATTTTAATGAGAGTCAACAGGAGTATGATTATTTTGGTGCTTGATTTTTATCTGTCCATCCTTTATGCCATTTTATGATTTTGTGGAGATCACTTTTGCTTTATTAAAAAAAAAAAGTATAGTTCTCCTCTACAGAGTACATAGTTTTCTTTGAATGTCTTGATTAGCGAGTCCCCCGTTTTGGACTTCTTAAAGTTTTTTTAAAAGGACAACTAAGAGGACCCCAGTTGATCAGTACTGTACAGTTTGGATTATCTAGCTATAGGATTTTTCTTTTGACTTTCCAGATCTGAATTCCTCATAAACCATTGGATTGCTCGTGATTTTGGATTTCTTTTTATTCTTTTGGCTTTCCCATTGAAGGATGAAATAACTTTCTCCTTAATTGTATATCCAGACACATTGTTTCCCCAATTTCTAGGTTTAAAAAAAAGGAAAAAAAAAGTATTTAAAAAGCACTATAAAATACATGCTGTGTTCAGTTTCCGTGACAAAAGCAAGTTGAAGGAGAACATAAATCACGGGTACTTTTCCATCATGGATTCTTTTTCCCTGTCCTGAAGCCTTTTAAAAAGGTGACAAAAAGAGAAAATAGAGCAGCCAAATGCCTTTAAGAACCACAAATCTGAAATTTAAATAGATGTGCTGGCAAGTTTTAATATGCTTAACTGAATCAGAGGTTCATCAGTCTGAAAGCAGTGGATAAATCTGTGAAGTGTCCAGAGCCTGTCATGGCAGTTTAAGCCATCTGAAGCTGCTGGCCAGCTTAGCTCGTGTTCTCTATCACACCGGTAATTAAGAAAACAGTTTTTTCAGATAAGACAGTGATGGAAGGGCTATATGCAAGAGATCTGCAACAGTACCACACACCCACAGTATCTGTCAGTATTCACATAGTGGAGCAAGAGACTGGGAGCACAATGGGCAAGTTCTCCCATCCAAGGTCTCCTGTAAGGTCTCTATCCCTAGTTTTCAGTGTTGTCTTTACCCTACTCCATAGACTCTTTCAAAGCAAACCTGATTTTAGGTTGAAAATTGCCTGTGATTCCCATGTAGTCAAAAGGAAATATGTGAATAGACTAAAATGCTTCTTTACAAGTTTGACAGGTTAAAAAGTGTGAGCTAGTGTGAGGATTAATAAATAATCCAGTCTAATCTCACTCTTGGTAAATACAAATAATTCTGTAGTTGCAATCTGCAAAGTAAAAAATAATAATAATTTTAAAAAGCATAATATGATACCTAGGACTACTTGACCTTTATCAGAGATGTGAATTTATCATTTCACCTGATCTGCGAGGCACTTATGAAGCAAGTAAAGGCACTTATAAAATAAGATGACGTGTGTGTTAAAAATAGTCTAATAACACAGCCTGCACAGTAACTCTGTTTGGAACAAACTCAGTTTTGGTCTTAGTCTGTTTGTAGTATTTACTGGTTTATCTCCTGATAACACCTCACTAAAATTTTGGGTTTAGAATGAACATTTTTAATGCAGAACTAAGCGATAAAGAAAGTAAAAATGTGTTTTATACCAGATGGATCTTTAGAAGGATAGTTTTCCTATGGGGGGGAAATCAGTTTTTAAAATGGATTTTTAAGAGTCAAGGTCAATGTTTTCCCACGTGTAGAAGATTTGACAAAGTAATACAAATCATTTTAGTTGGGTTACCTTGCTATTGCCTTCTCAGAGGATTGATGTTGGAGTGGTGGGTGGAGTTTATCTTAGTGCATGACACATTTGCATCTCCGTTTTTTCCAAATTTCAGCACCAGCAGTGCTTTAAATTGTAGGCACGAGTGGAAGGGAAAGGACAAGGGCAGGCAGTAACTAACCTTATTGCTAAAATGGAGTTTTATAAAAACAAAGACATCATTTCAAACCGCGTGAAGTAAGAATAAACATAACCTGTAAGTTATTTATGGGCCCACACCACAAATCTTCACTGCTGTTCACTGAAGAAGGAAAAGTAATTTAAATTAAAACACTGGAACTGAAATTCGAAATCGCTGGCCCAGACAGAAATTTCCATAAAAGAGAGACGAGACTGGTACCCCAGCAGAGCTGCGCTCGGAGCCAGGAAGGGAGGCAGGTACAGCGTGCCAGCACGGCGCCAGTGCAGCGGGCTGAGCTGGAGGAGTCCCGCCTGGGCGTGTGGTGACTAGCCAGCGGGGAACCAGGACAGCAGCCGGGGGGGTATGGAGAACACTGCTGGTGGGAAGGAGAGGCAGTGCAGGGAAGGAGGTCGTGTTTGGTCCCTCCATAGTTCTAAGAGGCTGGTGAGACCAGTCAGTCCCAGCAGTGGAACTGACGGCTCTGCTGCATTGTTGCATGTAGTGTTGCAGCTATTGTGCACCCCAGAAGGCCGGGATGCCCTCAGCACCTGTGTTCATCATTGAGTGCACAGTCTACAAATTACAGTCACTAGCAGGTAAAAGAAATCCTGTGTTGAGGATGTGTGTTTCATCTGTAGCAAAGTTCAGGACCAATAGTAATCTGAATTGGTGCCAACTGTTCCATTTATAATGCCACAACTGACTGGCCATGAAAATAACTCATTATTTTACTAAGATTAAAAATTAAAAGCTGAAAGCAATTTATAATTCAATCAAGTAAATAAAGACATATCCTGATCTCTTCATAAAACGAGCACAAGTGATGAATAAAAGAAAATGGGGTTGTGTCTATTTCTTACTATAGATCCACTCTCAAAGAGCTTAGTCTGTTTTCCTTTATACCTGATTATATATATATTTTATATATATATCTTCAAAATTATGGTGCTCAAATCATTTTGATTATTTTTGTTTGGAATAAAGTTTATATAGAATTGTTCAGTACGCTTTTTTAAATTCATATGGTGCTGCTGCTTTTAAATCATTTGGATTTTTGAGGAAGCTCTTTCCCTTTTATAAGTATCCCTATAGCAGTTCCCAGAGTCACTCACACCGGTCCTCTGACTGCCCTCTGTGCCGGATTAGAAATGCAGAGTTAAAGGCTGGCGTCTCTGGTACTCCTGCAAAATGATGTGAGTAACGCCATTCAGAATGCAAACACAGAAGTTCTGAGTCAAATAATGGTTTAAACTTCTCTCGTTCTACTGCACAGGATTCAATTTACATTGCCATTATTTCTAGGTGACATGATGTTTACAGTGAAGAAGCACCTTGTGACTAAACAGCTGACAGCTGCTAGTGCCAAGAAATCTTTATATGTGCCTGGGGACCTTCATAAAATATAGAGTATCCATGTTCCTAACTTGCGAAGCAAGGTATAAAGGAAAACAATTAAGGTTTCGTCTGTGATGACAGTTGATTCAGGTTTTTCAAGAGTTCCCAATTAAACAGTTATGAAAATATGAAAGCTTATTACCTGTGACTTCTGCTGTTTCTTGAGAGCATGGTTTATTTATCAAGTCATGAACAGTGGTTTATTTTTTACTGTCTTTAAAACTTGATTTAGCGGTGTAAGAATAAGAAAAGGCTTTTCATGACTTCAGCAAATTATCACCATCTAATTCCTCCCCTGGTAGTTTCCTGCAGATTTTCATAAAAATCATTCTTAATAATTGAACTCAGGTTCGTGTATCTAGTAGATGTAAAGTGATTTTATCCAAAAGTACTCATGTATTTATAGGCAACTGAGAGGTTTTTCCTAGAGACCAAGGAGAACTCACTGTCCTTTTTGGCATAACTGAAATGCTTTTACATCAGAAAACCAGCATCTTTGTGAGTTACACTAGAATGCAAATGGCTCATACCATTTTATAGTGGTGGAAACTGAGAGGTGATGTAGGTACCATGGTGTAACTGTTGTACTTCTTTGTGCCAGATGAACCTAGCTGTCCATATCCAACATGTATAGACAGTACAGGTACTAAAAGCTAGCTCTTCTCTACTGGGATAGCACTTTATTCTCTCCTTAGTATACTGTCTTTAAAACTGACTCTTTGAGGTTTGCATTTTCCATGGAGCCAGAGCTGTTACTCCTTCGTAAGAGAATACTGTGCTAGTGTGACGGGAGATGGTATCTACTGTTGAGCAGGTTGTTTAACATGAAAAAGCAATTTGAAAATAATTCTTTCTGTGTTCTTTTTTTTTGGTAGTTATTGCTGTATGTACACAAATGTGTTATCATCTTAATCTTTTTCGTGCTTCTGTTGAGAATTTTACTTAGAAATTCATGATCTCTAAAAAGGAAATGGGCACGTAACAAAATTATTCCATATCTTCAGTCACTTAGGAGTGGGGGCAGAAAATAGGCACTCTGATTTCTTTTCATGATATTCTATCCAAACAGCCTCCAACCCAGACCCTTCCAAAACCCAGTGTTATTTTGATGGAGTTTGGACTGGAGCTGGGAAGTTTACAGCAAGAACATCATTACTTGCCACAGAGCTTCATGTTCTGTTCTTTCTCTGCTGCTTGTAAAAGAAAAAAGTAATGGGAACTGATTTTTAGTCATTGATAACCACATTCTTGTTGGAGTATATCACAGGACATAGCTGTGAATTGGTGCAGGTTTTATCCCCCAAACACACCATTTGTCACTGTAGAGATAAAGTAGATCATTTGGACAGTTGTGTTAGCACAATGTTGTCTACCCTTTACAGATGAAGAGAATGGGATTTGTGCTATTTTTCCCCTAGTCAGTTTTTATGGGTGGCTCTCAGTTTTCCTTTGTAGTAAGTGGAAGTTAGTTTCTGCTGTTCTCCATTGTTGCACAACAGCCCAGTTGTTAACTTTGTCCTGTAATGAATGTGCATTGGCATGAGTAATGTGGCACAACTAATTCCAGAATGCTGAAATGTCTCTTATCACATCTGCTGGAGCATTCCCTGTCTTGTTCACATAGGAAAAAAAATGCATTATTGTTATTTTAAATAATAAAACATTTCTCACATTTACTTGTCACTTCAGCACAAAGTGCAGAAAATTGGATTAGAGTTGTTTAAGGTTGCTGGTCATACTCACAGGCTCACTAGACACTAAGTAGCCCTCAACCAAGCAGATTTTTTTCCCTTCTGCTGGGGTTGCCCAGGAAGCCATCATTGACATGGGACATACTTATGCAAATACAGGTATGCATTGTGCACGTTTAGCACACAAAGCACTGTGGAGTTTTAATTTTATTTTGATCACCAAAGAGTCACTGCCTTCTAAATGATAGATGATACATTTTGTTAGAGATAAGTAGATACAAGGAGAGGCCTAAAGTTGCTTTGGGAAAGGAAGATCTTATTTGCATGTTAATGTGTGATGCCTACTTGTGTTTATTTGTAATAAGAACTCTAAACTTTAATAGATTGAACTATTTAGATGGAAATTTTCCATTAATCATGTCTACTTTGGTTTGGTGTGTATGGAGAGCAGAAAAGGAGTATCTGGCTGTTTCTGAGAATGATCCTAGAGAAAATAGATTCTTCTGCCAGCAGTGAAAACATCACACACCCGTTGTGTTGATGAAACTGAAGTATCTCCATCCCTTCAATCAGAAATTCCGTTTGGAAAATCCTTGTCAGTGCATCTCTTGCTGAAATGCGGCAGCGCCGCTGGGGCCTGGCTGCAGAGCCGAGGCCAGCTTACACGTGTGCCGGGCCAACTCTGAGCGGGACAATCCCATAGCTGTTCTTCCTGCACTGCTACTGGGCATCAGCAGTGGGAATAACGGGAGGCTCAGCCCTGGATTTGTTCTCTGCTGGCACTTAATCAGCGAGGAGGAGGAGGAGAAGCACACCCAGGCAGAACACAGGCGAAGGAGCAGAGCAGCTGCCTGCAGAACTGCACACTTCTCCTGTCTCCTTCAGGTTTCAGGGTGGACAAAGCTGGAGAAATAACACATCCTTTTTTAATAGATTAAGCTGGTTTTCTTTTACCATCTCTCAGCGCATGGAGAAGTCAGAAAGCTCCAATAAATGAAAGGCTGCCTGAGAAAGCAAAATGTTAGCCTAAAGAATTACAGTTTAACCTGAGCTGTGTTGGATAGATAATAAATAATAATCATCCTTGCCACCTAGCTCTGTCCTCTTGTCCTCCCTAATCTGATTTTGTCCTTAATCAACACCAGCACATGAGGAGAAAACGATAAATGCATCCTTTGCCCTAAACCAGTGTATCATTAAACCAGTATTCATCACCATAAGGCAAAGCCAGAAGAATAATTTTTAGATGGTTCTTGTTATGCCAAAATGAGTGTGTATTCTGGAAAGAGGCTGTTCTGGCCTCCCTTTCTTTCATTTAAATGCTATAAAATGGGGATGATAAAAGCTCACCTTGCAAGAGGTGAATATAAATAAAGTGGTGTTTGAGAGATTCTCAGAGGCTATATTCAGCAGAACTGTAGAGAATGTGTATGAAGTAATTAAAAATACTGTATTTGGTATATAAAGACCAAATGAGGAAGGTTTCAGAGAGGAGCCCCACAGTCACTTCATGGAAGGAGGATATTTTAATGAATAAATAGAATATGTTAACATAACTGAAGGTTATATAATGTTGTGAGCTAGAGTGAAATCTCATTAGATGCTTGGTTTCATAAACCTCATAATTTTTAAAGTGGATATGAGTCTACTGTATTAATACTGTCAACAGACTTATTGTCAGAAAGAGAAACATCTGTATCCTGGTATTAGGCTCGGGATCTCCAAGTCAGAAAGAATCAAGGCAGAAAGAGGATTATAAAAAAGACAATTAAAGGATTTTTCTGTCATTGATGAGAGAAGCTAGAAAATACATTTCAGATTCTAACCACGCATCGCAGTGTGCGTGTGGCTTGCTGCAGAAGGGATCCAGGCTGCCAGAGTTTCTTCTTCACTTAAGAAAACCATTGTGTTTCTGTCGAATTTTCCAAATAGTTGTCTCCTTACCACTTAGCTGGACTTCCAACAGAATTTCACAGTGTGCACCTATGTTGTAAAAGGTGCTGTTACTGGAGGGGACCCTGTATGCATGTCTGGGCTGGGTCTCAGCACGTTGGAGAGAAGCATCAGGACCTCTCTGTGGTTCTCATACTGCTCAGTAATGTCTAGAAAGCGTTTCCTGATGCCTTTGTCACAAGTGTGCTCTATGAAAGTAGGATTTATCATCATTAAGGGGTTCATGTTCACTTAGTTAGGAAATGTTTAGCTTTCCTGACTCACAATAACTGGAATCATCTTGAATGAAAATATGTTGTTGTGAATCTGTTTAGCAGGCAATAAGAGGCACATGTAGGAAGCCAGGCTGTAGTTAACCCCCAGCTACAGATTTTGAAACCCAGAATGAAGTACAGCTTGCTCGTTACTGTCATTTTCTATATTCTGAGGAATCTCTGCTCTGGTATTTTTTCTGTTTGATCAGTGGAGATTTTGCTTGGCAGGACCTTACGCTGCCTCTTCTCCATGCTCCCAAAAGGCTGTTGTTGCAGAAGAAGTGGATAGAGTTGGGAGAGTTCATGCAAACAGTTCAGTGTATGTAATAACATTTGTGACTGTTACAAAGAGGAGGACAAGCCAGTCCATAAGCCTGCTGTAGGTAGGTGGGTCTCGTGGCTTGAGTACATAGGAGCTGCTGTTTCCTAGATGGCTTCCCAAACCACAGGATGTTTCCTCTACTTGGAGGGATCACAGTGAAAAAATAGCTTATCCCGTCCTTGTGCTTTTCTTTTTTGAATTTGTGCTTTCTTCAGACATGGAATATTGCAGTCATTGTAATGTCGATGTTGAGAGAGAGAATTTTCCAGCCAGGTTTCATGCTGATATTAAATTTGCCACAGAGGCTAGTGGGTGTGATTACATGTTTAAAATTTCTGCATGTTGCATGGAAAAGATACTTCTGATTTAAATATATTTAAACCACCAGAAAGATGCATTATATTTTATAATGATTTATGGAGGAGGGGGACCTTTATAAAGGAAAAAACTTATGTTAATCCTGTTTGGGTTTTTTTTTGTTGGGTTTTGTTTTTTGTTTTTTTTTTAAATCATAAATAGAATAGTAGAAAAGCTTCAGAAATGCAGGAGACAGTAGTGTATCTGTCAGCTTATGTTTGGGGTCTCTTTGGAGTATCTGATGGTGTGGAATTAGAAACAAAATTAAGTAAAACATTTTGTAGAACAGGGTTTTTAACCATGAGAAAAGAATATTATTGAATAGATGAAATACAAAGGAGGATTAAAAAGATGACAGTTATTTATTGCATAAGGAAGGTGAGTAAAAAGGGTAAATGTTCAAAATATGAAAGCTAAGTGGATTAAAAAATGAGATTGTAATCATCACTTCTCCCTGTCATTATAATAAATGAATGTATAAACAATTGAGAAAAATTAAGTGTGCATCAGAGTTCACTGAAAAGAATGACCTCTTCATATACCACAGATTGGAGCTCAGTTGTGGTACTCGTGCCAGCAGAAATCATTATAGCTGTGAGGAACAAAAGCTGGAGAAAGGATGGACTGTCTTAAATGTATTCTTATTATCCTTACTTCTTGCCATTGATTAGAGTAGCGAAGATTGTAAGTGATATTTACCCTTTTGATTTTAGCCTTAGCTCAGTTTTGACCTTCTGATACCACGTTGAAGGCAGATTTATCATATCTGTGTGTTGCTGGTTCCAGCTCGGTCTGGCTCAGGCATCTTGCAGCCATCACGGCTGGATGAGATTAATCTTCAGAAGGGCAATTCCTTCAGTTTGTAATTACCCAAATGAGACTTGTACCTAGAGGTTAGTTGAAAGTAACCTTGGCTTAGACAGTCATGCTTTCAAGACTTAGCTGAGATAATGAGTAGAGCTGTATATCGTTGAAGTAAACACACTTTTAATAAGCTTTTATATACTAAACTTCAGTAGTAAGTTTCCGTAAAATCACACATGCTCAAAAGATGGTACAAGTAACGTACTAAGGAAAGGAAAACATGAGACTATTCACAGCATGTGGATTGTGGGCAGTGCTGATCCAGTACATAACGTTGGTGAAGGAGACTCTAACTCTTAAACCCAGGCCCGGCTGTGTCTGTGTTCCCTTGCTCCAGCTCCCAGGCACCGTAGTTCCTGGCTGTGGGGGCGAGGAAGGCTGCAGTGTTCTTGATGGCCTTTCTGTCCTCCCAGTCCCATGGGGAGTATTCTGCCAGTATGAGTGGGTATCAAACGAGATAGGTATTTTCTCATTGTTTCTAAGACTATAGTAATAGTAGGGTTCTTTCTGCTCAGAATTACTGGTTAAATGATTTCTGTGCATCCAGAACTATATTTATCCTCTCTCTGAATTTACAGGAGTGGTGCCATTAATACTTTAATGTGCAGTAATGGCTGAGCAAATAAGAGAATGCTACATTAGTGAACACAGTTTGTAAGTTATTCAGATGATGTGGACAGTTTCATTTTAGGGAAACGAGGCATGTAGAAGAGTATGATCCAGATCAAGGAAAGGTTTAGATAACATAACTAATATAAGTGTTTTTATCTCCTTTTCTTCAGATTCTACAGTAAATTAAGGGCTGTATTAAGAAGTATAATTTAGACATATTTTAATATATATGTATATATGAAAAATGCTTTCATATATGTGTGCATATAGATGTGAAAAACATCTCCAAATATGTTCTTATGTGGTTAGCCATGGATATCCAAGGACAAGTGATTCTGCCATTGCATACTATCTTACAGAACAATCTCAAATAGTATTTTGCTAAAGCAAACACTGAAAATTAATAAATAAAACTAATTTAGAGTCTACCAGAGAAAAACATTTTTTCGTTAGGGAGGCAATGCTCGAGAACACTTTATGTCTATCATGAGGATGTTTTGAGATTTTCTGCTGTAAGACTGTAAGGGGATTTCTGAGCAGTAGTATTGAAAATCCTCTCTCTGAGGCTGTTTTCATTTGTGTTCTTGAGTTGATCTGATCCATGTCTTTTTTATTATTTTCTTTCTTCTTTTTTTTTATTTGGTCAGTATTAAAATCTTTTTCTCCATGTTTGTGGAAGATACCAAGTTCCCAGATAATAAAACTCACGTGGATGAATGAATTCTGAGAATACTTTCTTTTCCTTGCACTTTCAGTGCCTTTACCATTTTCATCATATAGATGAAGTAAGAATTTCTCTGAAGATTGCATTTTGCATCCAACCCTGTATTCAGATTTTTAGATCAATACAGGATACTAATCAGAGTGAAATTATCTGGGCTTGTAATGGATGTTAAAATCCACAGAATACCATTAAAATATTTTGCTATGTATGTAAAACATCTTAATTAAGCTAATGTATTCATAATCTGTAGACATGTATGCCACCAGCAAACAAGAAAACTTGAAAAACTTCCTTTTAGTTACACATTAAAACTGCAAAACTTATCATGAATGTCAACATGCATTTTACCTGTGTCATTGAGAAAGTGTGGGGTTAGTAGGCTGCAGTTCTCTCAGTTTTTTAATATTTATTCTGTATTTTGGGTTGATTTTGACCTTTTATTTTATGAGTCTAAGGTTAGTTTGCTGAAATGGCTAAAGCAAAACTCAAATCAAGCTATTTTTATTAAATGTCTTCTACTGAAATTGCACATGATTAAAATTTATATTTTCTTTAAAAGTAACTTTGTTTCATCAAAGTGTCATGCTAGAGCTCTTATTTTTGAAATAGCAAATATCTGTAGACTGAAGTGCACTCAAGGAGCTCATTTATAGGACTGCTCAGTTCATTGCCTTTGACTAAAGCACACAACATCTGATCACTAGAGTAAGTATCAGAAGGCATGTTAAGATATAGTCCTAACTATGAGGGTTGGTTAATTTGGTGTTAATGAACGAGACAAGATTCTTTTTTCATGTCAGCCACTTTTTCTTTTGAACATTGCCGCTAAATGCTTTGTCCAGTCAAGGATACTTCTTTGAAGGATGCTCTTGGCCACTGTCTTGCTGCTGCCTGTTCAGTGGTTACCCTGGGGGGTGGAAGAGAGCGTGTCTCCCCCAGCACGCTCAGGGTTGCTGGCTGGCTGGTACTGCATGAAGACCTAGCTCAGTCCTACACCAGAAATCAGTCGCCTTCATTGAATTGATAAGCCCTAGGAATAAATGTGAAGTACTGCCCAGATGTGTGCAGACATCCCATAACCATTAACTACTTTTAACAGTAGGCTGGGAGACTGGAGGGGCTCATACAGAGAGGTGAACCAGAGAGATCTAATTCAGTATTATCTCTCCTGGGTAATCTGTGAAAAAACATAATAGTTAAAAAAAACCCCAAATAATCCTGATAATACCTTTATTAGCAGAAGAGACTTAAGCAGCTTTTTATGTACTGTTAGAACTTTTGCTGTATAGCTTAGTTCTGGTAAATATATAAAGAGCAGAAAATACAAACTGTTTTTTGGACAAAAACATAGCTGTGATTTTAGAAACACAGACCACACATCTAGTTTCCCTGTGAATTAAGAAAGTAATAAACTATTTGGCAGTTACAGTGCCAGCAACTTCAGTCGTTGTTCCACATTTCTTGCCCAATTTAGTAACAAAGAATCACTTTTCAAAACTTTTCAGAGCCTTGGATACCACTGAGTATCTCCCTGTATTATTTTTTCCATCCCGTTCGTTCCTAGAGGAAAAAAATCCATAAGCAGGAATCAACCAGCAAGTCTGTACTTCCCGAGAGCCCTGGGGAACTCCGTGTGCTTTAAAAAATGGACGAGCCTGTGTCCACTGAGTCATTATTAGCTACTAAGGTCATTGTTCCTGAAAGTTCTGCCTCTGAAACCAGAAACCTCCTGATTTTGTTGTTGATCCACACTTTCTTCTTGAATGTAATGAAAGAAGAAAGGTAAAAAAGCAATTCTGATGCTTGAGGTGTCTTTGCTTCTGTAGCAGGTGTTAAAGTACCAACCTTACCAAATGTAGAGATGCAGAACTGGTGACAAGGTTTTGTGTTGCATTGCTGACAGGTTTGCACCCTTTCAAGTGATCCTGGTCTGCAAACCCTGCTTTCCCAAAGAAGTGTTTATTTTCTAGGAAAGAGGAAACTATGTGACAAGTAGAATTAAAAATCCTATCTCTCTAGAAGACAAAATTAGTAGTATGACAAAATTAGCTTAATAACAAAAAAATTTCTCTCTTTGCATAACCAAAAGCTCCTGCTCTGGTTTGACAAATGTAAGGTTAGATACATAATAAAGCAGGTCATGTCATTAGCACTTGTGAGATTTATGTTAATCACATACCGAAGTCATTAATTATTTCGGACAAAAATAGTAACCTAAAATTTAGACATTTTTCCTACCTTGTTTTCTGTCTTTCATCCATTTTAACTATATTCAACATATATTAGTTAAGTCTTGCTAGACCTGTGCCCCAGAGATCTGGGTGTGATTCATTATAAAGGCCTGATGTGCAGCTCAGTTACGAGAATGAAACAGGCCTTCTATTGTCAGACTGGAAATAAATCCCCTAGCTTTTAATTTATTTTGTTTTAATTTCCCTTCTAGGAACAAACTTCACCCTTGCAGAACTAGGAATCTGTGAGCCCTCTCCCCATCGAAGTGGCTACTGCTCAGACATAGGAATACTCCATCAAGGCTATTCCTTGAGCACGGGCTCCGATGCTGACTCGGACACGGAGGGAGGAATGTCTCCGGAGCACGCCATCAGGCTGTGGGGAAGAGGGATCAAATCCAGGCGCAGTTCCGGCCTGTCAAGTCGTGAAAACTCGGCGCTCACGCTTACCGACTCCGACAACGAGAATAAGTCAGACGAGGAGAATGGTAGGCCTTTCCTTCAGTGTACTCCTAGGGCACACGGCCGCGGGCCTCAGCACACCTGGGTCTTCTCTGAAGGGGCATTCTGCCACTTTTCTTCTTAGCTTGACTAAAGTTGCTTTTAATGTTCGGGGGTTTTAACATCAGCATCGGGAAACTCTTCCATGGGTATTATATATCATGGTTTATCTTATGATTTACTTTCCCTGCGATAATCTTTCACAGGAGATTGTGCTGAGGGTACATTACATTGAACCAAAGGAGGAGAAGCAGAAAGAATTTTTTACAAGAAATAGTTCTCATACGTGATTTTATCATGCTGTGATGCAATATTAATTATCTGTGATATACTGATAGCTATAAAATGGTGCTAATTTCTAACAATCAGATTTAATTTTTGCATGTGTTTTGTGGTTTTGACGTTGTGGGGGAAAAAAAAAATTATTTGCTGATTGGTAAGTATTGGGAGCTTTTAGGAAGCCAACCTATGCCTCAAACTAAAGCAAAGCACTTCTGTTTAGGTTAGGATAGAATATTAATTTCATAGAAATGAGAAATAATATTTCTGGACAAAACAAGTAGACATCGGTTGTTCCTCAAAGCAAACTGTGTAAAGCCCACTGTCCTTTCTAACATGTATAACACACGTTCATGCTGTTCTTACACATCAGCTAATAATTTTTACCTGGGGACTTTTCTGTGCTCACATATTTTTAAATTAAACAAAAAGGAAAAATAGTAAAAATTGAATTGCAGGAATTTTTCCCCCATCCTGCAGGGTGATGAAGGTGCGAACTCAGCTTAGCTGAAACGTGAATGAAAGGTTTTGGTACCTGCCATTTTGAGCACCCCCCCAGAACAACTAGTTGGGCAGCTGGTACTGGCTAATGAAACCAGCTCCTGCTATGCATACTGCTTGTGATGAAATTAATTTGGTACATGTTGGGTGCCTCTCAGAAGTGGTTTTTTTTTCTGATGTTTATTTTGGGCTCCTCCCCACGCTTGCTGACAGTTGTCTCAATTTCAACAAAGTCGGTGTGCCAGGCACAAGAAACACAAGCAACTGCTTGTCAAAGCAAACAAGGCAAAACTGAATTACTGTTTTTATGTTGACAGAAAAAAGTTCAGAGAAGTGCAATTGATTTTTTTGTTTGTAACAGCAGTCTTTTTTTTTGTTGATTTAAATTGAATCTTCAAGTAATATCTCTTCTCCATAGGCATAGCAGGATACATTTCATCATCAAAACCAAAGAGAGAATCTACATTTGCTAATAGGGCATACAAGAAATTTAATATTTTAAAAAATAATCCAGCTACTGATTAGTTGATTTTTCCTTTTTTTTTTTCTTTATTCTAATAGCACCATTCACAGAGTACACAACAGCTTCTGTTGACTTTAGTATAGTTTGGTAAGGCTACTGTACATAATTTCAAATTAAAAACCTGACTAATGAAATTGTGGCATTATGGAACAATTTGGATTCCATCTCTGTAGCACAAATTCAGTTCTCTGAAGGTGATTGTCTCCATTTCAGTGGAAGCACTGTGCCACACCTTTTCTCTGAGAAAAGTTAATCTCAGGACCTCCTTTCATGCATAATGACATGGACATTGATAAAAGAATGAGTGAGTCTGCTTGCATTTCATTTTCCTGCCTATTATAAGTGAGTCGTTAAGTAATTGGAAATACAGTGCAGTGTATCCATTTTGAGTAGGTGATCTTTCTAACAGTGATGTTAATAAGAGAAAGAAGGACACGATCAACTAGCACACAAGAAACAATCCAGTAGGTGGAATTTGTTGATTTATAGAAAGGCTTTTGTGGCAAGGGTTGCTGTATGTTTGTTGTTTAAAAAACCAACCAAGCAAACAAACCATGCTGGTGTGAAGCAACTGTTACATACACAGAGGTGTTAACTTCAGGAAAGTTTTTAGTCTTGCTCTCTCACAAATCTTGGTTAGCTCAAAAGTCAATGCTTCTTCACATCACTGACTTTATGAAGTTTTGGGATACATTATCATATAGATTGACAGTTGCCCCACTGGTTCGGCACCACAGTGTGGACACTTACAAAACCATCATTAATTTCTCACGCTTGTGCCCAGCAGTGGTTTCCTACATAATAAACACTATGTCCTTCAGAAGCAGATCAATAACTGCTAGGTATTCATCTCAAAGAGGAAGTAACAAGAATCTATACTTCAAGAGAAATTCACTCAGATGTGGTTTCAGAGTTTCTGGATACTAACATAAAACAAGATATTTCTTAGGATGAGATTTTATCCATTTACGCCTAGCAATATCAGAGGGAACTCATGGCGCACACACCACTGCATTTATTTAAGGTACCACAGGCTTTTTCCCTGATGCACTTCAGCTGCTGTGTTACAGACATTCGACTCCAAAAGGTGATTTTTTTCTTTTAGTATTGAGATGCTACCACAATTTATGTCATTTCAGTTAAAAACCAGAAAACAACAACCACATCAAGCCATAACTCTCTCTTCTTGTAATGCTAAATCTATTTTGCCATTTTTAGTACAACTTTCAGAAACACAGAGGAGGCTTAATTTCTAAAAATTGTAATAGCTGTATGATTTTATTCGTATTCAAAACCATTCAAAAAGCTTATGACCATTTTCCACACTTCTAGATTTAATTTGATTTAATTTTATCATGAATTAGAATTCTTTGAACCTTGAAATACTAGCAGGTTTGAAATACTTAGGGAGAAATTGAAATAATGGAAACTCATTTAAATTTAATGTTTTTCTTGGTATACTAAAATTATTCCTAACAAAACACCTTATTAATGAAACAGTTTGAAAAGCAACATTTTATATTCACAAATCGGATTAGACTCTAAATGCTTATCATATCTCACAGCTTTGACTACTGTCTCAATCTGGCCATCTTTTCTTCAGACATGGCAATGTGAATATGTAACAGCTAATCCGTCACCAAATTGTTATTCAGCATAATGTATTGAATTGTGAGATTTCAGTAAATGAATCCTTTTGTGACACATACAATTGTAAAAATTCAATGAGAAATAGCTCACCTCTGATGTCATGTGCCGGCTTTGTAGAGAATTATTTGTGAGGACTCAGAGGTGCAGACTATAGGGGCTATACCACAGCTCCTCAATGCTTGTGTTTTCTTTACCTTTATTAAGTCCTGTAACTGTTTATTCTAAAACACCACAGAAAACTTTTCAAATTAATTATTTTTCATCATTTGACATGTGCTCTTTCCTAAGCCTACAGTATTCCTATTTCCAGGGTTAAAGCTTAGGTGCTGATTATGTTCAGGTGGTAAACTTGAAGTAAATGTTCTTCTAGGGGTGTATATGTATATATAAGTATTTTCTTTTTCTTCAAAGTAGAGTGTTTTTGGTTTTGAGTCAAAAATTATGTTATTCTCAAAAATCTAAAACCCATTGTAAAATAACTTTCAATTTAAAAATGCGTGATTAGAATTAAGGAGGATTGAATTATGATTCAGAATGGTTAGAATTAAGGAGGATGGATGTGCCGAATGCTTTTGTAACAGATCTACTATCTTCTCTTTTCCTGGCTTTGCTGTTGTTGAATGACCAGTTCCAGGCTGCTAGGGAGGTGATTAAATTCAGCCAGCATTACTCTTATGAGAGTGAAAAGCTGAACAAACCAGTAATACGAAGAGAAAACGGAATCCTGGGTATAAGACAGTGTTAGTGAAAGGCAGCATGTAAATTCAGAACAAATCTCAGTAAGGTTTCAGAGTGCTGAAATGAACTAACAGACGCAAAGAGCATCTGTAAGGAGGGCTTTCCCTTGGATATGAGCTTAGATCTTGTTGATTCTCGTGTTTTAAAAGAGAAAACACTGGGAATGGTGATTTTGGGGTTTGGGTTTTTTTCTTTTTTTGTTTTAGTAGAAGGTTGTTACCTTGAGTGTTTTTGTATGGGTACCATTATTGTATATAATGGATAGTGTTGCTGGTAGAATGGGATATAAATAAATTTCACAATAAACATTTTCTACTCTGATATTACAATATCAAACACTTGAGATGTTTCTGGTTTATATTTGTGTGTCATAAAAGAAAAAAAATAAATCATGTCTTGGGGGAGGAGGAGAACTTCCAGAACTGAAACCATGTTACTAAAATAATGTCAGACAAAAAAAAATATCAAGGAATGTTTTTATCTTACTAGTACTGATTCTGAATTTAGCAACAAGACAAGAATGAATGGGACAAAATGAAGTGATCTCAGACTTCAGCAAAACAAGGGAACTTGTTCAAGGTCATACTGTGGTCATCCATGAGTTTTTTAAGACATCTGTGATAAAACAATGTGATTTTGGCAGCTCTTTGCTGATAATGCCTATGAAAAGCAAATAATTGTGTTTGTACAGAAGCATTTCTGTACAAACACAGCCCAGCTGTACCTTGTGAGCTGTGGGAAAGTGGTGGATTGTTGCAATGAACCTGCAGAGTCCTGACATTGAATTTGGTCGTGCCATGTGCATTCCCTTTCCCCACTTCATCTCCTTTTCTTCCTGGAAGAGATCCTCCCTTCCCCATGGGACCCAGCCTGTGTCCCGCATCAGGGGTGAGGATTCAAGTCACATGGAAAGGTCTTGTGGAATGCTTCATGGGTTATTTTTCAGGTTCAGTATCTGTCACTATTTGCTTTGCTAGACATATTGGTGACAATGAATTCTGGTCTTTTTCCACATTATTTTGGTAGTGGTTTTTATTGTGGTAACTATTGTTTGTAAACCAGACAATAACATGTGTGCATGTCATTTATTATAAAAAAAATAGGGCACAATGAACAAACTAAAATAGGATCCAGACAGTTATGAAGTAGAACATGAGAAGTCATATTTGTGTGCTGTAATTCTGACTGAATCTTATGAAAAATAGGAAAAATTTATTTTCCTATCTTTTTTTCCCTGATATGAAGTTTTCATTGGTGTGATTTTATATAGCAATTTCTCAAGTGCATATGTAAAGTTTTATCTTAAAAAAAAAAACAAAAAAGAAAAAAAAACCATAATTCAAACTGACCTCATGTTTTATTGTTGTCTCAAGTTTATGAGCAGTGTAGTCTGGGCTTTTCCTCAGATGTTGTTGAATAACAGACTTGGACTTAACAAAAGAAGAGATTACATCAAAGGAGTTTACAAAGAGGCACCACACCATCAGATGACAGGAGTTTATTTTCTTATTTGTACTTTCTTAATTTTGACATGTTTTGTTCTCAGTATTTTATTCCTTTAATTTTTATTCGGCTTAAAATTTCACACTTCATAATTTGTAGAAAAGGTTATCGTGAAACTGTGATCTGCTCTTGAGAAGATTTTGGGTTTGTTACATGTATGCTAATGCCTCTTGAGGTGTGAGACCAGTTTGAATGCAGAAGGTTTTAATGTTCCTGGTGTCAGAATTCTGTCTGGGGTCAAAGAGCAGGAGATCAAGGTTGCTTCCTAAATATTCTCACTAAGAAATAGTCACTTTTTTCTATAGGAAATACTTGTTAAAATGGGGCGTTTGAAACAGTGGTGACACAGTTGGAGCAGGTCTGTGTAGTCTTTAACTGGGGGAGGTGGGGGTGGGCAATGTGGGGGTTG